>JBBPMZ010000481.1:0-13289 GCA_038090575.1 Tylopilus cf. pernanus | reverse complement strand
CGCAACGCAGTCCAGGTAGTTCCTCTGACTCAGAAGGAGAGCGCGCAACGCAACAGTCTGAGCCGCCATCTGAGCCACGATATGCTGCATCACTTGGGGAAGAGGACAGCAGAGCTGCCAATGTGTCACAGGATACAATGGGGACTGGTAAGTCGCTCCGCATGTCATCCTCAATCATCAGCATCCTAATACAGTGCAGGTGCAGCCATCATGAAGCATTTGCAAATGGTACAGGACGCCGCTAAATACAACGTGTAGAATACATATTTATTTTTTATCCATCTAAAGTCGTCTTGCATTGTTCAACTTTGCAGAGATGTTGATATCCCAGTTTGATCAATGTTGCTAGAACCGTCGTGATCGCAACAACATTCCATCCAACGTCTCTCTACTACCGACGGCGAATGTTTGCTCCACGCTCACGTGCTCAGTGTTTGTTCTAACAGGCTTGTTCCACCACTTAGACCATGACGACACCTCACACACGTCAACTTGGGTTCGAAGTATGCCCACACACGTGCACACGAGATACCTGCATCAGCAGTGTCACGCGGACCATCCTTTGGTTTCGGGAGGGTCATGGGTGCCGACGACACGCTCAAAGCGACAAGCGACATACTGCATGCAAGTGCGACTGCCCTGGCCATCGGCTCCTACCAAACAAGCCTAACCATCCTATTCATGACGATTCCTACGCAAGCTTATTTGTTCCCAAACAGGAACAACTCTTCCTTGCGATTGTCACCATCCGTAGTGCTACTCCAAGAGTCATTACAGATGCTAGACTAGCTAAAGAGCTGGGCATAGCGGTAGACGCACTCTCCGGGGTGGGAAGTCCTTGGATCTCCGACGACGACATGGTCGTAGATCAAGTATCCGAGGAACGGGAACCCCAACTTCGTGAAAACGAGGAGGAAGTCATGCCCATGGACCAAATCCCGCTGTCCGGTTTACGTGCTCCTACATTGCGTTGTCACAATTCTAGGGCTGGTAGCGTCTTTTCGTCGTCCTCTCACTCATCCCAGACTCCTTCGGGACGGAGGTACAGGATATTATATGTGCCTGATCCTAGTCGAGGATGCGATACCCTTGCCGATGCACAGAACAATCTAGGTTTTACCTTCCGATCTATCCCAACGCCAATCTTCGAGACGCTGGCCATACCGTTTTCAAAATATATATTTTCCGTCCCACGCGCAAAAAAATCAAAGGAGGGCTGGACATTGGCTTATGTTACTGAATGGGTAGGATTCCGATTAGATTCCAGAGACACTATTGAGCAGAAATGCAGTTATGGCTCATGATATGCGTCAGTAGATTTGACAAAGGTAACAGGTTCGAGGTGAACTACATAACCTGGGAGCGTTTCAAGAATGGAGTGGTCGGCTTCGATTCCGAGGTGATCCATCTGATCACAAACCAGGATTGCGTCATTGGGGGTATAGACTATACCATTAACTATAGGCAAGCCAATTTTAGGTATTCATTATCTTGTATTCTGATTGCCTTAGCACGATCTCTTTATACGGGTGGACGAATCCAAACCAAATCAGCCAGTTTTCTACCAACTTGCGAAGCATTCGTGGGCTTGTTATGTGGCCCCCAACAAGACAATTGGAAAGGGCAGGATGGAAGCTTCATGTACTGCTCGACCTCACACTTATTAGTGATCGACAACTATCACTCCGACCGGGGACGACTCTACTCCCTGCCAACTCTGCGATCCCACAAGGTACGGTGCTCAAGCGCTCGCAAAGCGACTGTGGCGCCCATGTTATTATGCCTAATGATTTCCGCCGTCGAAATTGGAGTTACTTGCAATCGCAAACGCCAGGACAGGAACTCTGGCTTTCCCAGGAGTACGTCGACACACTGAAAAGGCTTGGCGAGTGGAGGGTTTTCATTCTTGGCGGTGAGATCATCCATGTCGTCCACACCTATCGCAGGGGAAATTCAGAGGTGTGGCATGGTCATCCAGTTCTATCTTATTGGTCACTTCAGGAGCTACAGTGAGTGTTTTCTTGTGATTCTAAATGTCAATGCCGACGCATTCTAACAGGGAGCGAGCGGAAGATCCAGAATTCCGAGCTGAAGACGTATGCAAAGCAGATGAAGGGCTCTTATATGAACGGAATGAGGCGCGAGAGGTATTCTACCGCTTTGTGAAGGACACATGGGCACAACTTGTCCGAATGGAAAAAGCAGAAGCAGGTGGACTTGTCTCCATTTCTGTGTTTTGCAGATTCGACATAGGCTTCATCGTAAAGGATAATAGGCCCTCATACTTCGTGAATGAGGTTGAACGTTCACTCACGACAAGTCTATGGATAGAGGCATTACCCGACGGACATCACGGCATCTTTGCAAATACCTTCAGTAGTAATCTATATAGATGGCTGGACAACCTACAAAATCCATACGTGTAGTAGGATACGTTACATAACGCATCACTCTAGCCTCGTAGTCACTCATTCCTTTGAAGAGTGACCCGTCTGACAATACGCCCCAAATGGAAAGCAAGTGTACTTTGACCATTGCCGCACGCCAAGGGAGCTGTCTGGCGGTTGCTACAAACCCACAAGTAGTACAGGACTGATTGCACTGATAGCACAACGATCAATTTGATCTCCACCAAATGGCGCTTACGATGTTTGCATGAGGGAATATCCTGATTGTGCATCTCAGCTGGTGGAGTGTGTTCTTACATTCATATAAGCGCATACAAGCAAATGATTGCCTACTAGATGCCGCTGGTATACCTACGTGATCTCAATGGGCGTGAGATTGGTATGAATGGCATTTTAACGTGAGTTACACCAACCAACAATAAGGTGAGGAATGTTGATTCGACGGCGGATCACGTACGTTCGAGTGAGGTTGGGGTGAGCACTGCGATAAATATTCTACCGGAAAGACACCAGTGAATGACAAGGTTCGAGGGAGGTTCGAGGGAGTTTAAAGGTGGTTCGAGGGAGGTTCGAGGTGGGTTTAAAGCAGGTTCGAGTGGGCTCGAAAGAGGTTTGAGGGAGGTTCGGGGTGGGCTTAAAGGAGATTCGAGGGCCTGGGTTCGAAGGAGGTTCGAGGGAGGTTCGAAGGAGGTTCGAGGGAGGTTCGAGGGGATTTTAGGGAGGTTCGAAGGAGGTTCGAAGGAGGTTCGAGGGGATTGTAGGGAGGTTCGAGGGAGGTTCGAAGGAGGTTCGAGGGGATTTTAGGGAGGTTCGAGGGAGGTTCGAAGGAGGTTCGAGGGGATTTTAGGGAGGTTCGAGGGAGGTTCAAAGGAGGTTCGAGGGGATTTTAAGCAGGTTCGAGGCAGGTTCGAGGGGATTTTAGTGAGGTTCGAGGCAGGTTCGAGGGGGTTTCCAGGAGCTTCGAAGGAGCTTCAAGGAGGTTTCAAGGAGGTTCGAGGGAGGTTCGAGGAACACTCGAGTTAGATTTCCAAACGATGCGAGTAAGGAGGCTTCGGGGATATCTTAGGAAGTTCACAGAGGACAGGGTGATGGTTCGAGGGAGGTTCGACTGAGGCTCGAGTTGTTGCTGCTACATAGACATTTCAACTGGCACATGCAGCAACAATAATGTTTGAAGTATCGAGGGGTCGGGGTTTCGATAGTACAAAGCACACTTACATCCGTTATTCATAACATGGGTAAAATGTATAGGACGGGAGACACCGCTGAATAGCTATGGTAAAAATGCCTTGAGAAATGTCAGTTCAACCCAAGGACCGGGATCCCTCCACATTCCTTGCCGTATTTCCATTCGCGGATTCGTGATGTTCCACCGCTCCATAACCTTCTCCATAAGCCACTTCGCTCTCATCTGTTCTCCGTGTATCTCTTGGAAGAGAGCGTCCGTAGGTTGCGGTGCTGGGTATTCAGTATTTTCACACACAGGGAGAGGATCTACATGCACAATCACTGCCATGGCTATGATCGATCTCCGGCGAAACCTAGCTGTATCACAGCCTGTGAAAGAGTGTCGTCCCTAGATACAGTGCACTCACGGCGGTCACCAACAACTTGGGGCAATGCAATCACCATCCGAAAGACCTTCCGAAGCATTGCTAAGTGCATAGCATTAGATTCAGCCGTATTCCGACCACGCATCTCTCTAGGACCATAATCAGAGTCCAACGCCATGTGTGTGAGATGCATTGTGTCATAATTGAGGAAATGGCCTCCGGATATGATGGTGGGCACGGGTGTGTAGCCCATGTAATTTACCCCTGGTGGCTGAATCCTACCAAACTGTGAATATCCTATTGATCATGCATGATACTGTACCCACAGAACACCACCTGGTTGAAGCAATAAAGTACCTGCTTTCACATTCTTCGGAGGTGTTGAAAAGGGTTCCTTGTAGTATTCATCCCACTTGGCCTGAACATTATTCCGATCAACTTCATCGACAATGTCAAGCTGCAAGTAGCAACACAACTTCGCGCCTGTCCGGACATATGAATATGTCAGAAAACCATTACAATCGTGCTGTGGGTAGGTGAGAAAGCCCGTGTGTGTGAAGGTATCCCAGGAGGTCGAACGCCAAGTATCGAAGTGCATAAGTTGGGGCCCCACTACAGATGAGGGATGGTTGCTTGCTAGTAGCCCGTCATTTGTGGTGTATGATTCCGACGCAGTTGTCGCCATAGCCATGCTGTCATGCAGAATCCCTCTGGCAGGGGGTGAGTGAAACGCTCATTGTGGCAACAGAGAACGTACTTCACAAAGCCGGGAATTTCCTGTGTAAATACGGGTAATTGAACGGAACTGTAGCAGGCCTTTTTGTCTCTTGCGGCATCAATAAGTTCGGATAGAGTTCCCCAAGAATGAAAGTTGTGGTGACTGGGAACGGGCATCTCAGATATCCCAGCCCTTTTCTTTGCATCTATATACGGTATAAGTGAAACGTGGTGATGTGCACACGTTGCCTACCTTGCCATTGAACCCGCTGGCTTAAAGGAGGCCTGTATGCCTGAATACTCTCAGTGTTGAACTCTACGAGATGCTGAGGTGTCCATCCCCGAATAAACACCGCAGTTCCATGAGCTAATGCCTCTTGAATATCTGGATGCATTACTGTTGGGTGCGTCGCATCGTTGGCGAGCTCCAACAGCATAGGATATAAGGTTTTGACAGTCGATGCTTTGGGAGCTTCTGACATGAAGATGGCTGCCTCCACATCCTGAGTTTATTTCCTTGTGAACTACTCGTCTAAGATGGATGTTTGAGAACTCACATACCTCTTTGGATGTCCATGGCCTGTACGTTGCCACCTCATGCGCGTGCCACGACAAGCGTCTTGTCCTTTTCTGGGGCAAGGAAACATCCTTGAGGAATCGACGATAGTCTGCGAATGTGTTAGTCACTCACATGCAAATATAACACAGCCTCTGTGTCATCGTACCGTTCTCTGGTTCCTCCATATCGAACTCGAGGTTTCTGTCGTCTCCACTGTCGCCCTGTGTTGCGGCATTCGGCCATATCTCCCCTGCTCCCCCCATCTCGACATCAGTGTCAATATTGACTGATGGGACCATATCCCGTTGCTTCTCCAGCTTTCTAGTGGATGACACTGGAGAATTATAGCACATATCCATATCCACGTCCTCGTTCACATTTGTTGGTACGGACATGTCCAGCCTTTCTCGTTGCTTTCCTGACTTTTTGCTCCACGATAGTGCCACTGAGTGGTGTGACATGTCGACGTCACAGTTCTGATCAGTGACAGCATCGGCATCATGTGTTGCCTTCTCCTGTTTGAGGCTGGACGTCAGCAAGTTATGGCAGTGTTTATGCGGCATCTATACCTTATGTGCCGCACTTTGGCGCAATCGTTTGCCCTTCAACGTCGCTGCGGTTGTTGCTCGACGTTTCCGCGTGGTCCTTGATGTCGATAGCTCGTTGCCCGAGTCCTCCCGTTTGCGGGTGATCATATCGAATTGCTCAGTGGAGCAAGCATTGCGAGCAATGAGCAAGGCTAAGACAGAAGTACTTAGCACATCCCCAGCCAATGCGTTCTGTTGTTCTGCCTTTGAACCAACGTATTTGAGGCCATATTCGTGGCATGGGGTGGGATATGCCATAGCATCGGTAACTGCCACACAGGTAGGTTGCGTTGGGTCCCACGCCAACCACCCCAATGCCTCCTCGTAGATGGATATGGCACTTTTGTCAGAGTTCCTATCTATATATACGTGCAAATCACCGCCGCCAGGGGATAAGTACCCCACGCATGACACGGTCTGGTTGGTGATGTACACATCGTACGTGAGGGGCTCATCGTGACCGTTGATATAGTAAGAAGTAGTGGTGCATACACAGGCATTGGAAGCCATAGCGGGTGAGATTGTACTCGAGCAGGTTGATGGTAGGGGTCAACGATAAGCATCCATGTATTTATGTAATAAAATATTGCTCCGCGTGTTACATTATGTCATCCGGCAATACA
The DNA here is from genome assembly GCA_038090575.1 of Tylopilus cf. pernanus. Taxonomy (NCBI): domain Eukaryota; kingdom Fungi; phylum Basidiomycota; class Agaricomycetes; order Boletales; family Boletaceae; genus Tylopilus; species Tylopilus cf. pernanus. Next base: position 6,842 of record JBBPMZ010000481.1, on the reverse strand, counting down.
CAGCAGGGTTGCAAGTTGGTGAATGTGTGATACCCCCAAAGTTAGAAGTTCGAATGAGTTTGGGCAAGTGAAATATGCCCAAACCATCTTTCAAACTACGATAGTCATTGATATGCATTTTGGTATGATTGACAACAGAGTCGATATTGCCGAGACTAATCAATATTCTCATTCTCATCGAATAATGCTATGACGTCTGGAATAAGAGCGTTATTCATGATCTGGCAGAGAACGTTAACAACCTACCCCCACCATAGACACGTTCCGAATTCTCCGTTTGAGCATATGGGTGCTCATAAAAGTCCCGGAGCACAAGTACGGCTTCTTCGATTAGCTTCGGTTTCAATTGGTTAGTGCAGGCATTTATGGTCCATCTATACGGGCGCCCATTCCAGTGCTGTCCAAAGCGCCGTTCATTCACCTTCCAATCTACGCATACATAATTTAGCGCAGAGATGTCTTCACGCAATTACACACTGACCTAGCGACATAACGTCAGAAGCCCGGATGTTTTGTGTGTGCTCCCGCTCCCACATCGCAATGGCACTTGGTTCATGTCTCCCGACAAAACACTCCTCAAGGATGAATATATCAAAAAGTCGGACACGTCCTTGTGGGTCTGCTCTGCATGCACTCAACATGGGACCAGTTATCCTGTCCACCACTGCCTGCATGTACTGGAGGTGTGTGGCAGCAGTTTTTTGGATCTCTTGGAATTCTGATGATAGATCGCCGTCCCAGTTCAACAGCAACACAAAAACATCCCGCCTCCATGCAAAACGGCGCAAAAGGGGATAGTAGTGCGCTGGAGCCCTCATCAGCTCCAGCTTTACTCCGAAGTTCATGGTATTGACAATGGCATGAGGTGGGACAAGGTCAACGGTCCACGAACCCTTCATCAGATCAATCCGTTTCTTGTGAGAGATAGGATGAAAGGGAAACAAGGAACCCTTAGGCACAGAAGTATCGGAGGTAACGGCGTGTGACATATATGATACGCTGTGATGAGCAGAGTATCAGTAGGCGAACATAGAAAGTAGCGAGGTTTACCTTGAGTACAGTGAATGGACAATGCAGGAAAGCAGGAAGGCCAGTTGCGCCTGTCACACGGTTTGCAGGCTGTGACATGACCACATATGGCTGGAAGATCTGTCACGTTATTAGCAGGTCAGCCGCTCTGAACGCTTTCCTAATTAGTCACTTCGGGAAGTGACTAGCGTGTGCTGGACGCCGGCAGCTGCCGAGAGCTTCCCAATATGGCGACCAGAAGGGCTGGACTCGAGACTAGTCAGGCTCAATCCGGCCGACCCCGAAGTTCGAGTGACTAGTTGCTGGCGTATAGCTGGATTTTGAATCACACTCCAGACTGAAGAGCTCCTGGTGATCTCTGATGACGTGGTTCTGCAAATATATATATGAACAATAATAATACATATCTGAAAAGGATATAAACGGAGTGGATCATCTGCTGTGAGTGAGGGCTCAGCGCTCAGTCTTGAGTTCTGGAGAGCCCGAGCCCTTCGAAGCCGGGCCAAAGCTGGGTCTTTGGGGCCGGGCCGGGCCCGGGACATCACTAAGTGGATGGTATAACTGAAAACAAGACTAGAGTCGTGAAACGCGAGTTAACCGACAGACACGCTTTCGTAGGAGAAAGAAGGGTTAACATGTCGCGTAGATGGTCGAGGCATGGTCAGCAGCTGGCTGACGCTGCGGGTACTGTTAGCTGATAGTGTACAGACCAGTAGTACACCAACAATGGCTGCCAACTTAAACACTTCCGTATTTGCATCTTGCCGCTGATCCCCAGTGAAAGTCCGCTATATGTGGAGCAATGTCGACGCATGGGAACCTATGCTATAGGTAGGCGTCGCCCTCCGTAGCAAATGGGCCTGACTATAGTACTTTCAACTACGTCAACTATGCCAATGCACCCGCATCTATGCCTCGCTATCCCTTATGATTCTATAGTTCTACATACGGATGTCTGTCCCTCTTCCGATTCAGGCTCCAAGTTATTTTGTATGCCAATCTATGCTGTTCTAGGTCAAACGGTGCTATTCCATGTCCATAGCGGGGCCTACCCATATACTATGAGTGTATCTGCCTGCCTGCCCACTCATTCCACTGCTCCATACACCGCTAGTAATCTGTGAAAGAGAGGTTAGAATACTATCTTGTATAATATGGCCTAACCTCACTAGTTTCTTTCCCAGTGCCTCGTCCTTGTATTTCTGTAATCTAGATTAGCAACGAGTTAGATCAATAGAGTAACGTATACTCACCGCCTTTGCTTCTACTGACAAGGCCTCAATGTAATTGTTGAACTCCAGCGACCCGCCAATCTGCTTCTGGTACCGGTGCATGCAAAGAGTTCTTGGGGAGAACCAAGGTTTATGGTAATAAATTTTCAATCCGCATGCTTACCTTGCACTTTTATTAGACGGTTGACGCTATGTCTTCTTCGTCCCTGCTCCCTTTGGCTCTTCAAGTTGTTGTTCGACCCTGATGTTTGCTACCACATACATGAGTATAAACCACAATGACGGTAATACACTGGCTCCGGCACAGTTACTTTCCGAAAACGATCGGTCCGAGCCACCTGGTGTGAGATGGCCAAGTCCGACCGGAGAAGTGATGCTTGTGTCACTTTATATGTCTTCATGGGTGGCACATGCGTGAACCAAAGACTTGGTCGAATGTGGCATCATTGACGACCTAGTACGCTAGGGCTAAGCAAAGTCTCTACTGGTGTGCTACCGAATCCTCGCTGTAGGGTTGTACATCTGCCTGTTTCCCGGTTGCTGCAACATATCGTCCCATCCAGGATATAGGCTTTCACCCTGGCGGAATATTCTCTCAGCGTCATCGTTCAAAAAGGTTAGCTTGAAACGACGCCATAGGTCCTCTTGGTAGCTTGGTAAAACGTCAATCTTGTCAGCGAATTACATGAAGACTCCAGAGTATTTGCCATCACTTACGTAGCTCGGTCATTTCTACCTTCCTTTCCATACGTATCCATCCATTCCTTCGCCCTTTCATCGGTTGGGACTAGCGAATGGAGTTTGCGAACGGCATCCTGCAGTCGTTCCCAGATCCCCGCCATGCTACCGCTCATTTTCACGTTGTGTATAAATGGAAGCGAGTGCTCATGGCGTTGCATGCGGGTCCCACCGGGAGCCCATATTTTTATACTCGGATATTGCTGGCGACACACTGGGCAATGTGTGCGGTGGAGGTGAAGATCAGAGTGGCGTGGCGGCAGCATTGTAGAGTGCATCCAGTGCTTCACTGCACATTCAACGCACGTTGTGTGGCCACACCCAGCTGTCACGGGAAGGAACCTGCGTGTATTGTCACCAATATTTCAATGCGTACCTTTGTGCTTCTCTACACTTACATGACTTCATAACATCTGGTGGACGCCTATCAGCCTCTGTAACGTCACACATGGACTCCTATACTCACATGCAGCACCCATATGCACCCGTGATTTCCGATTGTATTTCCTCAATGATTCCCACCAATCGCGACTGTTCTTGGAGAGCTTGAGTCTTTGCCGTTTCTGCACTTACAAAATCCTCCTTCCACTTCGCAAGTTTTCCCGCTTGCTCTTCCAACTTTTGTCTCGCCATAGTCATCCCCTGGCGCCGTGCGGCCTCACTCTCTCGCAGTCTCTGCTCAGCACTGGTCAATAGCTGTTGCGCCAACCCTTCACGAGACAAAGCCTCATTCCGCGCAGCCTCGCTTTCTCGCAATCTCTGCTCACTGCTGGTCAATAGCTGTTGCGCCAACCCTGCACGAGAGAGAGCCTCATTTCGCGCAGCCTCGCTTTCTCGCAGTCTCTGCTCAGTACTGGTCAATAGTTGTTGCGCCAACCCTTCACGAGAGAGAGCCTCATTCCGCTGTTCCCATAATGACTCAGTTGAGCCCTTCCGATCAACGAGTCAGCCCGGCGAGACCCCTACCTCATCTATAGTGAATTCAAGCCTGTGGTGCAACGTGTATGAGATGCGGTCAAGTTCCGCTTCTACGCGTTGCAAACGTTGGTCTTGAAAATTCTCGTCCCGTTCCGTTTGTATCTCCTGGCTTGTTTTGTATGGGCGATCTTGCGCCATTGGTGGCCTACCCGCAACCGACACGTGTCCGCTTGATCCGTCCACCACCTGCGCGTTTTCTGGGCCCCTCAATTTGTGACTACGGTCGCCTGTTTCCCCCCGGTGCTTTCCCTTCGTTTTGGATAATACTTCGCCATCATTCCTAGCTGGCTTCTTTGCGGTGCATCTCCGTATTTGTCGCGACTTCTGAGAAATGAATGATGTGTCGCGAAAAGCTCACTGTAGTTTTTGTACTAACCGGTATTGTTGGTTTGGACTTCACCTTATGTCGTGTAAGGCCCGGGGCTGGCAGTCCCAAAGTATTACGGCTGGCGCCCACATGCTGAGCGATTGTGGCTGCTAAGGCGGGGACTCCTAGCATAGCGGACTGGTGTATCTGCGGGGTAATCTCCCCTGATAACGTGTATGTGAGGCCATATGTCTTGCATGGGATTCGGAATGCGGTGAAATCTAGAAAGCGGACAGTCGACGGCCGCGTGGGATCCCACTCCGACCAACCAGACGAGTCATCGTACGCAGAAACGGTGTTTTCTTTGGGATCCACAGCAAGATAGACGTGGATGTCACCATTAGAGGCCTGAGGAGTGAAAGGTTGGTCGCGAGATAACGCCATGGAACCGATGTATACGTCGTAGGTAACTAAAGAGTCTTCGCCGTCAATACAGGCAGAGACTGTGTGGACCGATAACATGGTGACGTATGAAGTGTACTGGAGGATTAGCGAGAAGCAACTTGAAGTTCGAAGCCTTCAAGACACACTACCATATTGGGAATATCCGATTGTTACCTGGATGACTTTCCCACGCTTGCATTGACAATAAACCGGAGCTTCATCAGCAAACCGTCTCGGATCTAGGTAGACCTTGCTAGACCTTGCTAGTACTAGTTGTAGTTAGGATTAATAGATCTGGTTGCCCTGACGAGGGAACAGCTTTTCTTGCAACCGACCGCAATTTCTATGGGCTATGTGACTCATCCGTGCTAGATCCGAGCAAGTGCGCCGTTTGGTTGCTCACGAAGAAAGTAAGGGGAAAAGTTGTTTCCACATAGGTGGTTAGAAAACGGGGCGTGTCAAATGAAAAGGTGGGGTTAGTTTCCATGGAGTTATTGATACGCTGATACTTCTGCAGGGCGAACTCAAGATTGCGATCAAGGCTAACTTGGCCACGTACTACCAGACCCTGCAAGAACCGACGTGTGAACAACTTTACCCATATGGGCGATGAGAGGGTCCAGGAAGACTTTGACGGTCAATGTTTTGACAGTCTACTTAAACGAAGCACAGGCATAGCCGTGGAATACAACTGTCTGCCATTACCAATGAACCTTAATTTCAACTTATTTAAGTTTAGTTGATTAAGGACATACTGAGGGCGTCTGGGTCCAAGCTATTCTTTTGATGGCTGGCTGTGCTATAAGGGTTTGGGCCTAGCTCCCGAGTCCTGACGCCTGTAGCTTTCATAGGTAATCGAACCCGCGGTGATCTCCGTTTATAATACCTTGAAGGTCACCCGTAACGTAGGCCTTGAACATCTAAGTTTCTATCGCCTTCGTTCCTGCTTATTTGTGTCGCACTAGACTCGGATGCTGCTGCAGAACCCCGTGACCATATTGGTTTATCTCGTGCCATATGGACTAGGATTTCCGCACCTTGAAAGCTTCCCGGAGTATCGTTCCCTTGCTGGGTTGTCTCCAGAGGACGTTCGGGCTGTAGCAAGATCGTTTAGTCAAACTCCTGGTGCACAACCTCTACCTCCCCCCATTAGTGGCACATCCGCAAAGCTAGTGCATGATGCAGCTCACCCGTACATTCCTGATCAACCGGGTGACATTCGTGGTCCTTGCCCCGGTTTAAACACGTTGGCTTCCCATGGTGTGAGTCTTTGAGGACCTTGGATTGGTTATGCAACTTACCCAGGGTTGACGCGATTCTTGTTAACAAGTATCTCCCCCGCAATGGCGTAGCCACCCCCGCTCAGATCATCACTGCTGTGCAAGAAGGTGCGTGACTGACAGGAGGGGATCCCCACCGAATTTTGAGTAGCGGCGGCAGGTTTCAACATGGGGTGGAACTCGGCTGCTTTCTTCACTTATGCGGTACGTAAGACAGCATTTGATCACCGGTCGCGTTTGCCAATCAATAGCCATACGAATGCTTGGAAACCGATCCGTTAGGTATTTCTTGTCGACGGAAATCATTTGACCAACTCGATGAGTATTGGTGCCAATACAACCTCTGACAGAAGGTCAACTCGTACCGGGTCTCAGCATCCATGGTAACGCTGAAGGTCAGATTGTTAAGAATATTCTGGTTCTCCCGCAGTAAGTGCACTGATTATTGCCATTGGCTGTGAACTCTAGGTGATGCCAGCACCACGCGCGGCGACTTCTATTTCGGAAACAACTACAGCTTCAATGAGACCTTGTTCAATCAAGTAAGCGTACCTTCAACCCATGTCTCTACGTCTCATTCTTTTCCAGCTTGTCGATGCCGCTAATTCCGTCGGAGGTGGCTACATCACCGTCGAATCTGCCGCCCTACAGAAATCTCAGCGCATCAAAAATTCCATGGAAACTAACCCAACCTTTTCGTTCGACATGCCCCGTTTCATAACTGCCTATGGGGAAACAACTTTTCCACTCGCTTTCTTCGTCAGCAACCAGACAGCGAGCACGACGATGAATGCCACTTTGGACGACGCGCGCAGTTTCTTCAGGGACCACAAA
>JBBPMZ010000479.1:0-13374 GCA_038090575.1 Tylopilus cf. pernanus | reverse complement strand
AACCGATAAAAAGACCGTTTAGGACCGGTCCTAATCGGTCCAGTTGCGGTCCCAGGCCTTCAGGAGACTCTTAGGACCGGTCCTGGTCCGGTTGCCTGGTCAGAAGGCCAAAAAACCGGACTGGACCGGACTTTTAAACACTAGGTATCGTGTGTCTCTATATCTGCTGGAAGGTGTGATGTGGTTTTGCGTTAAGACAAGGACAGCAATTCCTTTTAACGAGAGTGCCCTTTCTCGTTAATAACCAGCCTACAAGGGTCTGGTGCAGAGGTCTCTTCGTGAGAAGGATGTACTGTGGGAAACTCACAGTAACTATGGAGCTGGGCGACTTGAGGTAAGACTTGAGCAGTAGAGGGACTGCTGAGGACTCAAATATGAGGTAGTAATTCGAGTTAAGGAGAGCGATAGAGGAGAGCTCTCCTTATATACATACAGAATTGTTTGTACATATGTGTGTGCTGGTCCGTGCACACTGAAACCTCTTTCTAAATAAAGAAAGGAAAGATACGATAGAAATGTATCATAAGTCATATAGAATGACTAAATGTCCGGAGAACGGATCTATGACTAAACGTGATAGTGTAAGTATGAAGATAAGATCTTTCATCTAATCAGTGATCTGAAGATGAAGTCTGAAGTAGAAATATCACTGATTTCAACACCTTTGGGTATCTGTAATGAGAAATCCTCGATGATGGGGTATGTCAAATGATATGATGGATGAAGAGGCAAGCCTAGGACAACGGTCATATTAGCTCCTCGACACCACCCATCAAGGTGTCTGTCACGGTGCACCAAGATCCATGCTGAGGTTTAAATCCTTGTCCAAGTCCTATGACCATGCCCACATGGTGAAAAATTGTTTGAGCTGTAATTCCAAAGCTTGCTGTCCTAAGGAAGACAATACCGAGGAGAAGGAACCATGGTAGAGCTGAGAATCATGTTGCTTCAGCGTTGAGATAACGAGGAAAGTTGAAATGGACCTTGAACTGCTCGTAGCCTCGCATGAGATGCGCCCGGATTGCAGGGTGCCATCGTGGCAGCCTAAGAGGGGCACCTGGCTCAATTGTGCCTCTTGGGCTTTCCCCTTGCCCTTATCTCGGGTCCCGGGCTTTGCAGTCGGCGTACGGGGTGTCCTCGCCAGTTTGACGGCCTAAAGAATTGAGAAGAAAGGACAATACTGAACAAGTTGCACTCACCACGTGCATCCAAAAGTTGGGCTCCGGGTTCACCATGGCCATCCTCCTACATTGCAAATGAACGTTCTGACATGGGTCAGTTGAATAGAAGATCCTGGTAAATGTTTAGTTCTGTACAGGGCCGCGGGCTTTCGTTGTTTCCCTCACTCTGCAAAGTTTATGAGTGCTTTGGCGAGCCCAACCTGCCTCAGCATCTTGTCGCACAATAGTACAGCCTGGTCCCAGGAAGTGTAGAATAAAATTTGTGCTTGTTCCTTGACGTCTTCGTCATCACCGTGTGCGGCTGGGATATCAGGTCGAAGAATAGGATTATAAATTGTGAAGTACAGCAGAGATGAAGGAATTCTACTCATGTGGAGCAAGTCAAGTCACTACATAGTACCATCCAAACGAGATCGTATCCACAATATGGTTACATAATTTCGGTGCCAAGCAACGACTTCTCCACATTGGCAACTTGAACAGAATACATGCCATCCTTCAATGGAACAAATCAATTGTCTCTAACAAGTGCGAGGTAAATGGGGATGAGGCAAAGAATCTCAATAACCCACTCCCCAGCCTTGAAAAGCGATACACCATTCCACTCTCCATTGGGGGAAAAGTCGGATATAAAAGTGTCGAATGTCATTGCAGAGATGTGTAATGTGCTGAGCTTATCACCAGTTGGCTTCTTCGACATCTGTTCAAAGGTTTCAATCATGTCAGCAGTGTGAGCTGCATAATGGGTGTGGCCTCAATCAGTGATGAAAAGGAATGGGCAATGGTGACAATCTCCTGAAGAAATAGTGGCACACTGGACAGCTGGGAGAACTGGGAAGCGTGTCCACACATCAACGTGGCAGTCTATGAGATGATTCAAGTTGTGTGCCATAAGGCAAGTATCTCTTGATAAAATGCCACAGCCACCCTTCGCCCTAAACATAGATTTGGTAACCTTTCGGGTGATGTCTAGAGCAATAGAGTATTGAAATCAGTGATATTTCTACTTCAGACTTCGTCTTCACATCACTGATTAAATGAAAGATCTTATCTTCATACTTACACTATCATGTTTAGTCATGAATCCGCTCTACGGATATTTAGTCATCCTTTATGACTCATGATACGCTTTTATCGTATCATCCTTTCTTTATTTAGAAAGAGGTTTCATTGTGCATGGACCAGCACATATACATGTACAAATATCTTTGTATGTATATAAGGAGAGCTCTCCTCTATCGCTCTCCTTAACTCGAATTACTACCTCATTCTTTGAGTCCTCTGCAGTCCCTCTACTGCTCAAGTCTTACCCCAAGTCGCCCAGCTCCATAGTTACTGTGAGTTTCCCACAGTAAATCCTTCTATCGAAGAGACCTCTGCACCCAGACCTTATAGGCTGGTTACAAACGAGAAAGGGCACTCTCGTTAGGTTATGAGCCCCAGCTTGGCTCTGATACTGTCATTCATTGTGCACACCCATTCTCTGATATATCAGACCAGGCGCTATGGAGCCCTTTGAGGTTTCGATGTTTCTTCACCTCATTTCCTTTGTAGTTCAGATCTTTGGGATCATCTACAGAGAGACAGTCAGCGAACGGCTCATGCCCTTTGCAGTTTGGCTTCGAGACACATATAGCTTGTGGTATACCTGCTTTGGTCACCCAGCTTATTGCTCCCTCATCCTATTGTTCAGAGTTCGAGTAGCTAATGACATCTTTGTTCTTAACATAGGCCTCACCCACCTTACTGTTTCAGAACAAGAAGTGCGTTCTACACCGCCTTCTGATCAGGCGAGACCCCGAACCCCCCCTCCTACACAACCCTCACCTTGAGGAGATTCATCTACCGCTCCACCTAGAGCAAGACATCCCTACAGATTGCCCAGAGCACCTAGGAACCGTTCTACCCCGTTTACTTCGTTACCCCTCACAGAAGAACTCACCATCGACGAGAATCGACCTTGTGGCATAGGAAATTGCTACATCAATTGATACCTTTCCCATACCAGAGAAAGAGAACCATATCACCGTCCTTGTCCTATCTGTAACGGTCACTTAGAAAACGGACAGTCCTGCTACGGTACTGGTCCAGATTCCTCTCACTTGCATCATCAAGTCGATCGCAGGAACTCGACCTTCACCCATTTCCGGAATAGCTTCCGAGGAATATCCCATACTGGATCTAGATGCTTACCTGATCGTCCTATCTATCCTTCTGACGAGCTTGCTCTTGATCGAGAACAGAGAAGGAGACAACGTCGACAACGAGTAGTCGACAACACCAATCAATTCATCTCGAATTCCCTTCATTCTGATTCCGACTCTACCCTGGTTGAGCCTTCTCCCAGACCTAGCCTCGTCATCCCAGATCCAGATACTCCTCCCCTATTCCATCATGCAGAGCCTAGCAGCCAAGATAATAGACGTCCAACAACTCCGGAACTTCGAGCAAGATTTACCCCGGAGAGGTTATTGCGAATTGGAACACTCATCGATTTGGAAATACGATGAACAACAGTTGAAGATAACGGCGACGGAACATCAACAATTGTTCACCCACCAGAACTTCAACCACCTCGAGACCGAGCCGAGGAAGGCAATGTTTTACTCCCCTCGTCCCCTTCCTCTTCCTCTTCCTGATCAACCAGGAGATACTTATGAGTTCCGTGGTAGAGAAGTACCATTCTATCATGCTAATCCAAGTTGTCCACCTCATCAGCCTGGAGTAATCCAGCTGAACTGCATTGTCCAGCCTTTTAGGCTTCAGACTTGCGAGACCTTGACACCGGATGATAGCATCCTACCCTGTGGACTCATGTACCCTGATGAAACACTATTCTCAGTGTACAGTGGTGCTGGATGGGCTTTCCCATCTCTGTCTTATGACGAGACTCCCACTTCCCTGGTTCATTATCATGGTTTCAAAGTTCTTCGTCGCGATTTCTTCCCTCCTATGTTCATTCCTGAGCATCTCTCCATAGACGACTTCCGATGCAACGATCCCAATGATCGCTTCATTGCCTCTGTCATCAATTGTCCTACTAAGGTCGACAGAGAGAACTATCCTCGTCATGTCATTCTCCAGAATCTCCCCACTCCTTCAATCCGATCCTACCACAAAGCGTACGATCAAGCATGCTGCGAAAAATATAATCGTGAAGTTTGGACTTCTCGTCTCAAGAGGATCCAGAAGGTATTGAAGGAAGGTACTGAGCAACAGCGAGAAAGGATGTATCAAATCCTCTCATACTCAGACGTATCTAGGAGACGTGCTGGGAGGAGAGCTCAGAGACGCATAACCGGACTATATCTCGAACGCACTGTATAAACATAGATGAATCTTACTTGTTGTTTCTTGGAGTATAAAAGGGATTCGATCGAACCTGAATCAGCTGAGCTTCTTTTATTGTGTCATACCGAAGCTAATCATTTTATCCAACAGTAATGGCTGTCAAAGTATTCCCCAAGATTGACTCTTTCAAAGCTGAGGGTGGCATCCTTAGCCAGATCCCTAGGCTTACAGGTCAACACGACTACCATGAGTGGAAGGCTCGCATCCATGACCTCCTTGTCTCGATGAACCTTGATGGGATCGTCGACAACGAAACAGCTACTGGAATCTCCAACTCAATCAATATCGCTACTGATGAGCTGGATGAATGGAAGCGCATGGATAACAAGGCCCTTTCCTATCTCACCTTTACTTCGGCTTTTCAACTGTCTAGGGAAGCACTGTCCACTTGGACATCTAGGACTATGAAAATCGGATCTAACGACGTTACCTTCCTTGTCTCGAAAACTTGTGAGTACTGGAAGAAGATTTCTGATAAATACTCCTCTAAAGGAATCGCAGGCCAGATCTCGATTATGACTCAGATCTTGCGTAAACGCATTCACATATCCTCCGCACAGAAAGACATTAATGCCTTTCTAACCCTCTATGACGAATTCGCAAAAGCAGGAGGAGATCTCTCGGATATGTCGAAGGCTTTATTCCTTTTATTAGCGGCACCAAAGGAATTCAAGTCACTGTGTTCTACCATGTGTCAACACACAGATGTCAAGGACTTCACTGTCAATCTGGTAACCTCCAGTATTATCACCGAGACTGTCTTACACTCCGGTGACTCCCTAGGCTCTCATCGTATCAATGAGACTCGAGTTGAGAAACCTCCTCGAAACTCATCCGCAAATCACACATCAGTGATTCAGAATGGACCCCCACAGAGAAATCAGTGGAGACCACAGCAGAGCAATGCTCAAGCTGGTCCGTCTAATCATCCTTCAAGCGGAAATCCCCAGAGGAACCGCAAGAAGAGACCCACACGTGCTGAACATGCGAGAACAGGATATGATAAGAGGCATAAAGGGAAGGGCAAGGCTAATGAAGCCATAGCCAATGCTGTCATCACACATGATCCAGATTACACCATGGATTATCAGGAAGACGATTTCATCCCTTCCTTACCCCCACTCGCCCATCGTATCACACCAGATGTTTCGACAATGGTCACTGACATGAACGATTTCCACTTTGACTCTGATCAAGCGGAACCCGGTTGGGGAGACAATCCAGACCTTGACATATCACCTTCGACTTCATCCAATTCCTTTCGTACCCGCAGGAGTTCCTTCTCTGTCTGAGGAACTTCCTGATCCGCTTCCTGACAGACCTTCTACTAAGAAGAGACCCAAGCCACGCAAGATTGTCATTGGAGGATTATCCATGGGACTTGCATTGCCTGGCACTTCTGTCAGAGACCCCTTCACATTCCAATGCCCCCATAGGTCATATTTTGATGACTTTAATCCTATTTCCTTTGACAGCCTAGAGTCTGGTATAAACACTATGACTACTAGAGACAATTCCCATCATCTTACCTGTCGTATGTGTATTGAATCCAATCTTTCTTCTGGCCTGTATACCGTTGGATCATCTAAGCAGCTGCAAACCTCCGATCATTGGATGATTGATAGTGGTTGTACTGATCATATTACACCCTATCTAGATGATTTCTCTCATTTAGAGAAAGGAACCCGCACTGCTTCAGTAGCGAATGGTTCTACCGTCATTATGTATGGTCCTGGAAAGGTCATAGTCCGACCTGAGGGTCGAGACCCTCTCATCCTTGATCAAGTATGGTATGCTCCTAAAGCTGCTCATCGACTGTTATCTATCCCCACTCTTGCCGCTCAAGGCTATAGGAGTGAGACTATGAAAGAAGAAACAAGTATCTGGAACACCAAAGATGTTCAGGTAATACAGGCTTCTGCTTTATTTCCTGACAACAATCTCCACTGGTTTTGGTCATTTCTGATCAAACCTGGTGTTATTGCTTCGGTGGTCAAGACTGATTCTAGTCTTTGGCACCAGCGCATGGGTCACCCCTCTGATAATGTGCTGAGACATCTTAGTGCTCACACTACCGGTTCATCCACAGTCGCTGTCCCTTCCAAACGAGCTCCCTGTAAAGGTTGCGCTCTTGGAAAGATGCCTAATCGCTCCTACCCTCTCTCTGAGAAGCGTGCCACTCGCGCTTTGGACCTCATTCACACCGACCTCATGGGACCTTTCGATACGGAATCTCGCACTTGCAAACGCTATGTGCTTACCCTAATTGATGACTTCTCTGGCTACGCCCTCCTCGCTTTTCTGCGGGAGAAATCTGAAACCTTTCGCTTTCTTCAGGACATGCTACGCATGATGGAGAACCTTGCTGGTTCTACTGTCACCTCTGTACGTTCTGATCGAGGTGGGGAATTTATGGGACGAAATGTCCAGACGTTCTTCGCGTCCAGAGGTATCTCTCACCAGACCTCTGTTCCCCATACCCCACAACAGAATGGACGTGCTGAGAGATTCAATCGTACCATCTCTGAAAAAGCTGGGGCAATTCGCCATCATGCATGCCTGCCCAATGTGTTCTGGCAAGACGCAATGGAGACTTCACTTCACATCTATAATAGGCAGCCTGTTCGTCGTCTAAAATGGAAAACCCCCATCAAGTTATTCTCTGGGAAGATTCCAGATGTGTCCTACTTTCGTGTGTTTGGATGTTCTGCTTATGTCTATATTCCAGACGAGATGAGACAATCGAAATTAGCAGCAAAGGCAGAGGAAATGACCTTTATTGGATATGAACATGGCACTAAAGGATGGAGATTCTGGTCACAATCCAGACATCGTTCCTTCATCTCTACAAATGCCACTTTTGACGAATCTTCTTTTCCTTCATGTTCCAGAAAGACTAGAGACAAACCAGACCGTCTACACGAAGATCCTGCACTCGATCATGGTTCTACTCAGGAACGGAATCCGGAAATCCCTCCTCGAGCTATTGTCAATGACGACATAGAACCACTGGTTCAACCAGTACCTAATCAACCTCCTTCCTCTCATTCATCACGATCTTCATCACCATCTAGGAGTCCCTCACCATGGCGACCTCCTTCATCCCATTCTTCATATAAATCAGGAACACAATCGCACCATCCATTATCACCATTATCACCCCTTACTGAATCCGAATTATCCCTTCCACTGGTTTCACCACCATCACCTAAATCTGGTTGGAAGAGAGGCGTTCAACCCGGACGTTTCACTACCTCCTCTGGAAATTGGAGAGATTTTGAGGATATGCCGCAACATAAACGGTTTAAACTTCCTCCTTATGAACGGATTCAACCTCATCCTCTTAAACCTGCTCTTTGGCAACCACCATGCCAATCTAGAGAACCTCTTACAGCATTCTGTGCCCTACCACATCAAAATAGGCAAACCATGCAGGAACGAACGAATGTTCGACCTCCAATTGAGGAGAGACGCACTACTTGTGCACATGCACCACGCATCCTGCCTGACAATGCCTATGGTGATCGCACTCCGCTTGAGATCGAGCGAGACCTTGCTAGAGGACATGTTCCTATTCAGGAAGAGCAGATTCCGGTTAATGAACCGAGACCTACCAATGATGAGGATATGGGTGTTGAAATCAGTGATATTTCTACTTCAGACTTCATCTTCAGATCACTGATTAGATGAAAGATCTTATCTTCATACTTACACTATCACGTTTAGTCATAGATCCGTTCTCTGGACATTTAGTCATTCTATATGACTTATGATACGTTTCTATCGTATCTTTCCTTTCTTTATTTAGAAAGAGGTTTCAGTGTGCATGGACCAGCACACACATATGTACAAACAATTCTGTATATATATAAGGAGAGCTCTCCTCTATCGCTCTCCTTAACTCGAATTACTACCTCGTATTTGAGTCCTCAGCAGTCCCTCTACTGCTCAAGTCTTACCTCAAGTCGCCCAGCTCCATAGATACTGTGAGTTTCCCACAGTACATCCTTCTCACGAAGAGACCTCTGCACCAGACCCTTGTAGGCTGGTTATTAACGAGAAAGGGCACTCTCGTTAATGGGAGAACTTTATTCGAATCAATGGATGAGATTTCACTTATCATCTGCGATTACTCAGGATTTACCCAAACTATATCGAGATATCCTGAAGATGCCCACTCCTGAACAACGAGATTGGAGACTTGCGATGGAAGAAGAATATAAATCCCTCATGGACCGAAAGGTTTGGGATTTGGTTGATTTACCTAAAGGTCAAGAGACCATCAAAGGGAGATGGGTCTATGCAGTTAAAAGCGATGGCAGAAAGAAAGCTCACTTTGTGGCCAAAGGGTTCACACAGATCTTCGGTATTGACTATGAAGAAACCTTCTCACCAGTTACCAGGTTCGAAACCATTCGCCTTCTTCTAGCCTTGGCCGCTTTAGAAGATTGGGAAATAGAAGCACTTGATGTCAAGACTGCTTTTCTATTTGGCGAACTTGATGAAGATCTCTATATGGTTCAACCTGAGGGTTTCGTTCACAAAGGTCAGGAAACTAAGGTTTGTAGATTGCGAAAGGCCATCTATGGTCTCAAGCAAGCAGCGCTTCAATGGAATAAGACGCTACATGCTTCCCTGATCAAATTTGGATTCAGGAGATGTCATGCCAATCCAGGCATTTATTATAAATACATTGGCAAGCATATCATTATTCTTGTCTTTTATGTTGACGATGCTCTTTTTATGGGCAGTGATAGGTCACTCATTATGACTCATAAGAAACAATTCATGGATCGTTGGGAATCTAGGGATCTTGGTCCAGCCCAAGAATACCTAGGAATGAGGATTACCAGAGATCGTAAGAAACGTACTCTGAGATTAGACCAGTGCTCCTATGCACAGAAGGTCACAGAGCGATTTGGTCAACAGAGTTCCAAACCATGCTCTACTCCTCTACCCTCCGGATATAATCCGAGACCAAATGAATTCAAGGAGAATCCTACTGTTCAGAGCAGATACCAGTCGGTCATTGGATCACTGTTGTATATCATGCTTGGCACTAGACCAGACCTTGCTTATGCGGTTATCAAGATGTCACAGTTCTCTGCAAATCCCTCTGAAGAACATTTGCAGAAGGCGATCTATATTGTTCGCTATCTTGCTTCAACTGTGGATCTCTGCATCACTTATGATGCAGAAGGACCTTCCCTTCAGAATGGTCTCATCGCTTACTCTGATACCGATTGGGCAGGAGATATTGAGACCTCACGGTCTACAACTGGTTATTCCATTTATCTGGCAAATGGAATCGTGTCTTGGCTCTCCAAAAGACAGAAGAGAGTTCGACTTTTGTCTACAGAAGCAGAATATTGTGGAATGACCGAATGTTGCAAGCAAATTCAATGGACCTCTTCGAGGAGATCAAAATCTCTTTACCTCCAATTCCACTTTGTGTCGATAATCAAGGCACTATATTTCTGGCTTCTAATCCCACTCAGGAAGGACGTACGAAACACGTTCGTATCCCGGAACATTACATCCGAGAGGCTGTTGAATTTGGTGAAGTCATTCTTTATTATGTTCCCACCAATCTTCAGTTTTCCGACATCTTTACCAAAACCTTGGAAAGATAGCTTTTGAGCAAGGACGTAAAAGTCTCACTTTATCTCCTTTATCATGACACACATTTCTAGTGAGGAAGAGTGTTGAAATCAGTGATATTTCTACTTCAGACTTCGTCTTCACATCACTGATTAGATGAAAGATCTTATCTTCATACTTACACTATCATGTTTAGTCATGAATCTGCTCTATGGATATTTAGTCATCCTTTATGACTCATGATACGCTTTTATCATATCATCCTTTCTTTATTTAGAAAGAGGTTTCATTGCGCACGGACCAGCGCATATACATGTACAAATATCTTTGTATGTATATAAGGAGAGCTCTCCTCTATCGCTCTCCTTAACTCGAATTACTACCTCGTTCTTTGAGTCCTCTGCAATCCCTCTACTGCTCAAGTCTTACCCCAAGTCGCCCAGCTCCATAGTTACTGTGAGTTTCCCACAGTACATCCTTCTATCAAAGAGACCTCTGCACCCAGACCTTATAGGCTGGTTACAAACAAGAAAGGGCACTCTCATTATAGAGTTGTGTGTATGAGTCAACAAATCCAGCCTTAGAAGTGGAACACCATTCGTGGATCCAAACATGCTCCAATGGTAGGCGACTAGGCGACTGCCCACACCATCAGAAGAGATGACTAGGAAGCATGAACCATCTGGAGACAAGTGAACATCAATCGGAACTTGATTCAAGCCTAGAGAAGCAGGCCTAGGATTTATCGATCAGAAAAGGACCAAGTCGTTAAAGTGATTTGTACATACCGAAACTACATAGTGGTGAGTGAGAAAACGCCAGCGATGGCTTGAGAGTCAACAAGTAAGAGTCCCTCGCTTCCTGAGGTAAAATAGGCTTTTTGAATTGTCATATCTGAAAACATATTCTCATAAAACACCCTCACCCTCACCATCTCCATTGTCCACAGCCCACATCATTCTGATGACACTTCAAAAACCCGCAAACTGCATCGCAGCTGTGAGGTGGATGATCTCGTCCGGTGCGATACAGTCGCTGACAGCTGTATGGCATGCTGATAAGAAGGCAAACTCACGGTCTGCGATAGATTTGTGATTGCGAGTGGGATCAGTGTTGTCCATATTGACACTAACATACATCGACACCCCCTTTTCTATTGTCCATGAACTCTGTGTTGACCTCGCCTGTCTTTGCCATATTAATGGCGTGCTCCCCAATCACATCATCCCCACCCCCTGCGCCCCGAATGACATCTAACACTGTCACCACCCAATCCTTTAATGCAAATGACGCATCAAACGGCTTCTCCACATTTGGACGTCCATGACATGCAAGATGCACCCACAAATGTGTCCCAAGGGTGGCCAGGACCGCATCTGCAGTGCTCAAGGGGCCAGAGAGTGAAGAAAACAGCATGCTCGGTGGGAGGAGGGTTCTGACAAGCTCAAGTTCCATATCAACAGTCTCAAGTACTGTGGAGTGGCAGGGTTGAGTTTGTTGAGACTCAGAAGTGGAAGACTGGTTGGGGTTCGGATCGGCTTCAAGTTGGCCGATGGCAATGAATGTAGGTGGAACCACCCACTGGCATGGTGTTATGGGTTGTTGACGTGCCTGAATGAGCACAGCCAGTGTTGGGGTATACAACGAGATGAACATACTCGCGAGGTTTTGTGCACCTTTTCGGTATGGCCCCGCAGCATGCAGCAGGAGTGAGGTTAGCTTTGAGGAAAGACACCACCAGATTTGTGTGCCGCATGGTACAAAGCTTTTTAGATCATCGGCGATCGGGCAGATGACCATGTCCCAGAGGGTGCGCAACACCACAATGATTTGTCTCTCGCGTGCCTGTTCATTGCCAACCCGCCTCATTCAAGTTGTCTTGAGCATACGATACAACTCTGCAGAGAGTACCATCAGATCCTTGCACAGAGTCCAGATTGGGTATCAATCTGTCACAGTCAACAATCGAAGAAGGCATGCCAATACTGACAACTATCCAGAGAACTGGATGCTATCATCGCACGCATCCACCAACTTGAACAAGATGGGTTCCAGACTTTTTTGGATCAACCATCCTTCAAGAGTTTGAAGCATGCTGTGGCTGGTGGACCTGTCATCCTCATCAACGTCAGCAAACAGCGGTGCAATGCTGTCATTGTGCTCCACAACGCTCCACCTTGACTTGTACCCCCCCAGAACACATCACTCCGTGTCTTCTTGTCATATGTGCCGAGCAGAGGCAAGGAGAATCTGGGAGAGTCTATCCACAACATCACCAAGGTACTTTTGGGCTTGATCTTTTGTAGTTTTTGTTTTATTCCACAGAGTAGGCATTGTCCAAGTTGACGGGAGACTCTCCAAGTCAGCGATAAAGTCTGCGTCACTAATGAGAGATAACTCATTGCCACTTTCCTTCAGTAGCTTCTCAGCATTCTGTGTATCAGTGGGTGTGAGCTTAGTAGTTTTTTTGTTGGATGATGATGTGATCTCGTGGAGGATATTTGCTAGGTGCTGCCATTGTCGCTTGTAAGTTGTTGCCTTCTTTGGAAATCGTTTTAACAATGGTAGCCAGTTGAGCATCAATCCTGTCAACAAGGCGTTGTGTGGGCAGGTCATATCCTGTCACGGTATATGCACCACCAATGAAAGGGAAGTCTGGGAGTGAACTGAGGGTGGCCCAGGTGTGCCCTTCAGTCTCGGCCAATAAACACCATTCGAGCATGCGATGTCCACCAATGAGAGGGACGCATCATTGTACGTTGTGTCATATGAGATGCTCTCCATCCTCTGCGCTAAAGTGAGACAGCAAACACAAGGGCAGTGGCAGTGACAGATGGGAATTTCATGGTGACAAATGACAAGGGCTGAGGATGCCACTTCAGGTGACCCCCTTTTGGGGTCTCTTAGACACATCTTTTACTACCAAAAGATGTGTCTAATAGACCCTTTTTCTGTGTGATAACACAAACATTTTTTGATGTTCCAGGGGAATGTGATAGAATGTAATATAGACTTATTTGGCAAGTATCTGCTCTCAGCAGGAACAACTTTGTGTGACACAAAATGATATATTGGATTATAGTATATAATCATATCAAATATGAACAAATATACCATTTTGAGATATATAAACTATATCACTAGAAAAAATATAAACAAATAATAGCAAACAAAATATTTTAAAGTATGTTAATTAATTAATATTATATTCTAATTATTACAAATATGAACAAATAGAGAC
>JBBPMZ010000478.1:0-13384 GCA_038090575.1 Tylopilus cf. pernanus | reverse complement strand
TTAGTTGATATTTTCTGAAATTTGTGAGAAAAGTATACTAATATTGACAATTACCAGTGGGAAGATTTTCCTGATATAATGGTAGATAACAGTGTGATATTTGGCTCTTATGCTTTTTTTATTTGTATCCTAGGGGACCAAGCCTACCATGGCTTGGTTATATATCAAGTCAGTCACTACAAACAGATGTCTAGATTGCAGCACAAATACATTGTGCTGCAGGCATGTTCTAATATATCTGGTGGCAACTTCAGATGTTTTCAAATTGATAGAAGTCTTCAAAAGATGAGAACAATGCCCAGGTGATTTGAATTGCTTTCAAGGATCAGTGGAGAGACCAATGATGTGATTGCTGAGGCTCCACTACAGTAACCAATGCTTACACAAGGTGACCAATACCTCTATACCCTGGAGTGGAACCTTGAGGCAGCTCTACCATTAAGCACTCTTGCACTGCTAGTCTACATGCTTGGCCCAAGCATGGGGGTATCAAAATTTTCAGTGAGTATCTTTCTTTCTTTTTTTTTCTAACTTCACTTTATAGGGAATCGTGCTATGTATTCTCCAGATGCCTCATACATGTTCTATATGAAGAGTTTATCCACGTCCAGCAAAATAGGCCAACTTAGTTGCTCTTTTATCATATGTTGAGATGATGGGGTCTTTAGCCCCTCTACTTTTCACAAGGGATGTATCAGGGTGATAGCCTGAGAAGGCTCCTCCAAGGCCTAGAAAACCACAAAAAGTTCATTTTTGAATATATCTCAACTCATAATCCACTCATTCCTTATAGTGGACTTGGAAGTTATTAGAAACAATATGTACTAGATTCATAAGCAGTCTGCTTGCCCATGTCATTAGTGACAGCTTGATGTAACTTTTGCTATTTAGATTTCTCACTTGTAGTTTTTGAAGCACCATTATTGAACATCAATCATCAAATATGATTTATCATTTTCAATAGCATTCTATGACAATCATGCACAACTATAGCTGACATGCAATAAGTCATCAGAGTGATAAGCCATATAGTGAAACAAACATCTATTACTCAAGATATGAATATTATTACAATGGGATCTTTAGTTAAAATATTCATATCTTGAAATCCTATGAATCAAATCACATGACCCATGGGGCAATTTGTAATCAAGATTGTACTATCTTTCATCTCACTAGACCTAAGAACAATTCCTACATGTGTGTATAGTGCACTTCATGCACTAATTTGCATTTAGTTATTGCAATGGTTTTTGGAGTCACTGTAAAGGAGTTGGAAGGACCAGCTACATAGAAATAGTTTCTAACTTTTCATGGAGTACTTCAAAGAGCCTTCTGCCATCAAGCAAGAAGTTCCCTTGCTCTTACTCATAATCATACCTTGTTAAGAGGTTATCTTGTTGCTTCTTAAACCCACTACTACTGGTATGGAAGTCTTCTAAGTACATGTAACTCATGTTCTACATAAAGAATTTCTAGAAGGTCAGTAAATTTGACCAACTCAGCTGCTCTTATACTATATATCAAGATTGTGACAAGCTAGGACTCTGAGAGGGGACTTGAAAGGTCATGGTAAGTTTATCCTAGAGTATGTCTTGACCTATAGTACTAGTAGTTTACTAATTCCTCAGTGTGGTTTACTATCTATGTATTATATATATATAGCTAGATTCAATGAGTTTGTTCATTATGATATACATTATATATTATAATATATATCAATATTTTAACTTGTCTCCCTCTATGCTAGACTTGTTGCTTATGTATGTACCTGTAAGAGTTCAGTGGTCTTCTTTATGAGTTAATTCTATAAAACTGTGATATCAAGATCATGCCATATACACCAATTAATTGCAATCAGAGCTATCAAACTATTTAATTCCTTGATATTCTCTAGACTATGGAGTTATGAAGTTAGTATTATTGAATCCACTATTATCCTGTGCATCCAGAATCACAGCATTATTTTTTAGAAATCTCTTTCAAAGTTAAATTATTGGAAGTTTAAATTTCTAGTGATCTTTAGAGTCTTAGTGATAAACACTCATTATATGTACTTTGAAGTTTGTCATGACCACTATTGTACTTCAAATTTAACTTCAAACTCATCTTTCATTTAATCTTTGAATCTAATCTGAACTTGAAGTATGCCCACTGTGTTGCTGTTACAATCACACCAAACACTATGGTTAATCACTAGAGTCATGATTGCCTAGTCACTACTAGTGTGGCTCACATATCTATCATAGGTATGACTCAGTAGTATGACTCATTAATGGGCCATGATCCAGACCCATTAACCCTTGACCACTCTAGACTATCTATTTAACTTATATAAGCCTACTTTTATATTGTATATATGAGTGCTATTCTCTTTCTTTGATAACTGTTATACCATTATGATGGTATTCTACAAGCATCCAATATAACCTTGAAATTGTGCTTGGTCACCTATAGTCTCCAGTTTGAGCCTAATGGTGCTGTATTCAAACATTTTTTTGTTCATCACTTTGTAATTTTTTTTTTTCACTAGTCAAAGCCTTAGAGAGGAGATGGATAGTAGGTGTACAGTCTAGTACTGCACTCACTGGCATTGAGTATGCCATCTTCAAGATGAACACATGACCTGGATCCCACAGATTCCCACTCACTTTATGCACTCTTTGGCTCCATCACTGCCTCTGATGTAGATGGGATTTCACCTCAGGAATGAGTCAATAGTAGGGGATCACAAGATTCACAACCAAGAAGCTTCCAAGTTATGCTATGAAAAAGGATCACCACCTGGTACCCCATATTATGTGACCAAGGAACTTGAAACCCAGTCATGAACTCATATTGTAGCTAAGACATGGATGAAAGGAAGTGCTGGGAGCTTCCCATTAAGAGTAGACACTGGCAGCACATACATATAATCAGTCATATTTTTTGTTGTGGACTTTTCTGAGCTGTTTGAGCCATCTATATACCATATTGGTGCTTTTGTAGGAAAGCATAGAAAATAAGAATCAATGAAGTCACAATGACAAAACTAGACAATAGATGCAGCATAGCAGCCTGTCACCTAATGTACATCTACTGTTGTGATACTGTCTATCAAGTCAGTCCAAGGCATATCCTCGCGAATTTGAACTGTGATGAAGCTATCAGAGGCAATGCGGCAGTACTGCTCACGAGATGGTTCTGTAAGTAACAACGCGCCAAAAGGTTGTCTCACACGAGCGACGAGACCTAACGCCTGCCTAGTTTTGTCCTCCAAGTCGTCACGATAATTATAGGTGGAGAAATCCTGGTCAAGGAATGTGCGAATCCACGGGTGGAATAGACACGGACGTTTCACCTTGGAAAGATCATCTTTGGTGGTAATTTCTACCTCCCCCAACCCCTTTGTCCTCCCACGATAGACCCGGAAGTCGTTCTCCGACTTTAATTCAACACAAATGGAACCAGGAATGATTGGGAAAGCAAGCCCAGCGATTCGAAGGCGGCCATGGTTGATGGATGGCGGAGGAAGTTTGCTGAGGAGACCAAAGAGCCGTTTAATCGATGAGATATCCGACTGAGGCAAAGATGAGCGTAGCTCTTGTATAATAGCATCCGTCTCTGCAGGGTCAATGGCAAGTGGGATCTGCTGTGGAACGAGCTGGTTGTACACTGTAAGGTCCGCCGGCAGACAGCTGCTGTAATTACCTGCGGGCCCGGTCCAAGCGAGAATTGTGACGTCACCCGAATTGGTCAAGACATATTCCAAGAGACGACCGACCGCGTGACACTTGCCCTCGCCGTAGTTGCTAAGAATTGTATTGGCACGGAAGATACCTAGCAGCGAGTAGGCAGCGTCTTCTGGGACAGTGGTCAGACGCTGCGAGGCTAGGAAAAGCTTCTCGCGGACCCTGTTAGGACCTGGCTCGAGCGCATGTAGCTCCTTTGCAGAAACATGGGATACTTGTTCCATCTCCGCGATAACGATGGGGGACTTTTTGTGGTTGGGGAGATCCAGCCGTAAATAGGGTTTCCAGTCTTCGGTGTAAAACTGGATAGTCTCAGCCGCTACGTATTCTTGGTACGTCCATCCACGTCTACTCCATTCGCTACTCCCGAGGTCGCCACTCTTCTGAAACGTTGATCGGACTCCATGAAGATGGACGAGGGTGAGTGCAGAGCTATGGTACCACCTGAACATGGCGACCAACGACGCATTCAACACTGCCATGTCCGTTTTGTCGATACAGCACGTGTCCGACCACACCCAGCGGAATCCGAGAGCATGTGCGACCCTGGAAAACTCTTTAAGTTTGGTATTTGGAGAGGACGGCTGGAGTTTATAGATGGAGATATCCTGGACTGTCTGATACAAGGGTTCGCCGACCTCCCACCGGTGCGACAACATGACATAACGGTAAAACTTTTTCACCTCCTCTAAGATCCGGGTACGATTCAGCGAGAGACGAGTGGTCATTGAAGAGCGAAGCTTGTCATAAATGGGGAGCTTCTGAAACGCCATCTTTTGCTGTGCTTTGTTGTAGAGGCAACCGGTGATAGAGTCTATGAGTACAGTAGGCATTTCGGACACGGTTTGATCAATGGTTCTCTGAATTTCGGTTGTGATATCGACATATTGAACTTTGAGTTCTGTCGTTGACATCGTGTTAATCATGTGTATATACTATAATATGCATAGAAAATGAATGCATGCTCACGACGAATATGCTCATCCGAAGATTCCTTCAATTTTGCAAGCATCTTAAGGAACGCATCAAATGCGTCGGTATACCGCCCCCCTGCATGTAATGCTGCATGTCTCTGTTCATAACCCCAATGAGATGATGGGTCTAACTCAACAATCTGCAAGCTGCGTTATTGCAATAATTTGAATGAGGCACAAAGTATACCTCGTCGGCATCACGTAGCGCATCCTCCCACGAGCACACAGAGACCTGAGCCCTGCTGCGCTTCACGAGGATCTCAACACGGTTGGCCGGATTGAATGATAAGATAGTCGAAAAGTGATCAATAGCTTCGCCATATCTCTGAGTGTCCATCGCAGCGTCACCGAGCTCCTCAAGCCGATCTTTGCATTGCTGAAGAAAATCTATGGATGGAAAGTCAGGACTATTCACTGTATTTCATATACTGCGTCCCACCAGGTTCCCACTGCGCTGGATCATCGTAGTCACTCGTGCGCCCAGAGGAATATTGCTGCATCTGTTGGAAATACTTGGTTGCCTCTTGATGAACATCAAAGTTTCGAAGCTTCACCGGCGCCAAATAGACCGTTAGTATCTAGCATTAGTCTATCGTATAAAACAAACCGTGGAGACATCCACTACGGCCTTTTCCACCGAGCCATAGAGTAACACGACGTTTGCCCACTTCGATAGCAACCTAGTTGGAGCAGGAGAGTAAAAGGAAAGTGCGGCGGTGTACGCCGCAAAGGAGTCATCACAACCGTTGATCATCGCCGCCTCGTCACCTTTCTTCTCGAGTCTTGTGATACATGTATGAGCAAAATCTGCAACAGTTGAACACTCTTGTCTGATTCACGACAGGAAACTCACCTGCAAGCAAGCCTACAACTACGTCATCCCTTCTCCCAGTATTATTTTTATGATCCGGTGTCTTGGAAAGCAGCTGGAGAGCATCACTGATGCGGCCTTGGGCATGCAGTATTTCACACTGGCGCTTCCGACTACGGGCTTGAAGAATTTGAGTGAAGGTACCGGTCTCATCACGGCAAGCCGCGAGCTCCGAGCGAAGTTGCTGGACAATATCCTCGAGATCCGCTATTTTTCTGTCTGATTGCCACGATGTTATACAACTATAAGTGAAACGAAAGGAAAGAAAGCACAAACTTACTTAAAGATTCTAGCTTGAGCATCTTACATGACGTGTAACGTGGTAAGCAACACCGTAGACTTTTGATGAGACACACTTACACACTGGGCGTGTCCATGGTAAAGAATATCGAAAAAATTCTGCAACACGATTTTGTTGCCCACCTTCGCAACCACATCATGATTCGACGAGACCGCGATGACTTCGACATGATCACGATACTCGATAGGCGAACCAATTTGTTCGTGCGTTGTCGAATCCCAGAAAGAGATGTATGGGCCAGCGGAGGCTGCAATATATAAGCCATTGCTTGCCAGGGCAATGCACCGAGGAGGCCGGTCAGTGTGAATTCGCCACTTCGATAGAGTAACCCCGGCGAGTGCGTCGACATGATAAATGTGGCCATCGACTGATGCAATAAAAATGTGACTATTATTGTGACTCCAGGCAATGGTGGAGACCGGAATCTTGAACTCGACGAGGAGGTGACCTTGTTCGGTTCCGTAGATTCGGAGACTTTGTTCGGAGGCAGTTGCGAACAAGCATCCATCGTGTGAAAACTTTGCAGCTTGCACCCGGTTATCGTGCTCCAGTTTAAGTAGTTCCTGCCAGTGGTCGGTAGCAATCGACCATACCCGCACGTTGCAGTCACGACCGACATCAGAAGGGTACCTCCGAAAGGACTCCATCGATAATCCCGCTGACACAATCTTCGTCCCGTCTGGCGACACATCGACAGCGAGTACCTTGTACTTGTGTCCTTTTAACTCGGCCACTTTCTCTCCGCTCTCCGCATTAAAGACCATCACATCGCTGTCGTTGCTGCCAACGATCCGCTCGCCATCTCGTGTGACTGCAACGCCATTCACACAACCCCCTGTATCCATAATCCCTACCTCTTCCATCTCTTCAATCTGCCACCATCGAATTGTATTGTCGTCTCCGCTAGTCAGGAAGTATCCCCCGTCCGCAAGCAACGCAACCGACTTTATTCTCTTTGAGCCCTCAAGTTCTGCTACTTTTGTCTCCGTTTGTTGAAAGGTGGGGGAGGTCCTGTTTGATGAGCGCTTGTTAGTATCGCGCTTGGCCTCGCCTCTGCCATTCGTGTCGGATTTTCTTACTTTTCTCCGTCAGATTCTTAGAGTCGTCAGTATGTTCTTTCGGTGCTCCTATCCAGCGACTCACCAGAGTCATTACAGGTTGACCTACGGTGCGATTGGGAGAACATTGTTAAAGTGGGTTTCAGAGCCACAGCAACAAGGCTACATCATGGTTGTTCACCCCCTCGATCTCGCGGCATACACGTGCCCCCTTCCTGTGTCTTCAGGACCACTCTTCGCTGCATAGACCCTTCTTTCCGTCCTCCTCGGGAGATTTCACCCTCAGTCGTCATCGACGATGATAGGCGCTTGTTGGCTATGAACGACATCCTTGGTTACTAGCTCCTTCAAGACACCCTGCCGTTCACAACATATCCCCTGCGCAACCTAAGTTTATGTGCCACATTTTCGTCGATGAGTGGTGCAGTAGGTCTCTGAGGTCGGCGCTAATTGGTGGGTATGTCCGCATACATCATTTCTATTGCGCAAACCATGTCTTCGTGGGACATACTTCTCCCATCATCATCAATGCTCTTAAATGTGTCATACAAAGAGCTGCTCCTGAAGCTGTACAAGTCACTTTTCGGTGGGTGCACATCATCAGATCTGCGCACGAGGCCCACCTTCTGATAACATCCCACTCCGGTTGCTTCCATACAGACGCCTCAGCATGATGTCTGGGTCTTGGTTGAAGAGACTTCGGAAAACTGCAACATTCTTGTTACTGTGTTCATATCCCTGTATCCCTAAGTACGCCTCATTAGTTCGGTTGCTATTGTCAGTAAGCAATCAAGTGTGCCAAACTTGATCAAGATCAGATTAAAACATACCTGAGCTCAAGAATAACAGATAAGAACTCAAGAAGTCAGCTAGTTAGAGCCCGTTACCATGTGTCAACTTTGGTTCTCACAGTCTCAAACCACCGAGATCCAGAAGAGTACGGTAGTAATGCGCTATCGTTCACTGCTTTTGTCTAGGTGAACGTAGTCACTCACAGTAGTGCCGGTCACAGTGAGTAGTATATTTACTACTCGTGTACATCCTTTCAACAAAAAATGGTACCTTGAATTCTCGATCAGGATGCTATTGGTGGTGGCACTGACAGCACAATTTCAGCAAGATCGCATTCTCCGATGTCGTCCTATGGTATGCAACTTGAAAGCAGTGTCCATTAGTACATTTAGCCTTCAGATAAGTTCAGATTCGCAGACTCTCTGCGATTTGGTTCGTGCCTCGCTCATGATCTGACCTTTAACGCTACACTATAAGTTATCTTCATGATACGCACAACGGAGCGAGTATACTCTTCCCGACCACTAGTCTTTGCTATTACCTAGATTCTTGTTACCATCGTGGTATCGTTCCGGTTACAAACCGGTATTACGCGTGACGACCAGGTTGGAATAAGCATTTAGGCATGAGGCGATAGTGCGACTCGGAGATGTATTCCGATAAGGAAGCACGTGTAGGTGGGACGGAAAAGTGCAGTTGCGAGCGAACATCCACGGGCATCCTGTCTCCAGTCACTTTCCTAGTACGTACCAGTCGACAATGTTTAACAAGTTTAAACGCGGAATGTTCAAAAACACCCAGGCTGGTAGTGAGTCAATGGATTTAGATGGGGCAAAAATGAAGTACTGACGAAATTCAAGCCTCGGACGATGGTGCCAGTTCCACATCCTTTAACACGAGGCGGGCAAGAGAAAACCCAGCTCAGCCCAGCCAGATAAAGGCATTTGAAGGCTCCATGACGGAGCTCCCATTTAGTGGCAGTTCTGCCACTATCAATCAACAAAATGTCGCAAAATCCATACTCACAATCGATGCGAAAGATGAAATACGTTCAATTGCATTCCTGGTTGCAGGAAAGCATAATGAAATTTTGGGTGCTGGTGGAGGACCGGAAGGGAAGGTTCGACGATGGCGACTGAAAGACGGCGAGGAAGTACAAATGCCAATATCAGGGTCGTCTACGAAGAACATTGCCGTATCAAGAAACAGCATGTGGATCGTATGTGGATCGAGCCACTGTGGACATGTGTCGGTGTGGGATGCTCGGAGCCATAACCCGGTAGAAGAGTTCAAGCATGGAAATGCGAAAGTGCATGTGGTAGACATCTCTGAAGATGGCACTAAAATTGCAAGCGGATCAACTGACAAGACTGTCTCTACCTGGTTGTCTCCGGATCCAAATGGTATGGGTAACTTGAAGCGAGTGCTGACGCTGATACTGCAGGATTACGATTACCTGGCTGCAGTGAAATTCTCGCCTGATGGCAATCTTCTCGCCATTGCCACATTGAATGGGCGGACTCACAGCGATTCTGTTTCCATCTACTTGAACAGAATAGATCCATGTCTCGTCGCCCAATTTCCAATTGAGGTTGGCTCAGATGGAAATCGAAGCCTTGCATGGAATGATCAAGGACACCTTTATGTCATCTCTCGTGATGGAAGAATTCACTGCCTCGATGTACCTGCTGGAAAAGAACTCTTGCAATGGCCCATCCGCACTGATGGAACAAAAAAATCGGGATTCATTGCTTTGCCAAGTAATCATAAATTTATCACAGCCTCCGCCGGTTCATCGATTTCGTTCTGGGATACAACGACACACGAGAAAATAGGCTCTGTCAACTGCAATGACTGGGTCTTGACAATGGCAATTTCGGACAACTATCACATTGCAATTAGTTATGGCAAAACAGTCATTATTCGCAACCTCGCCGACATTGTCCCTTCTCAGTATGTCGATGTTCCCAACATTGCAGCTAGACCCGCACCAGTGAGCTCAACACGTGTGTTGTTAGCTGAATTGCAACTAACTACCTGAATCTAATAGAAGGTCGATCCTGAAGAAAGAATCGTGCGTACGGAGGACGTGCAGCCAAGTTATGGGCTGCCAGTGGGTGCGCACATAGCTAAACTTCGCCTATGCCGTCGTTGTTCTGACACTGGCGTTTCATCATCAGACTTCGGAAAGATGACTGGTCTCGAGAAAACTGTGCGGGAACTTCAGAAAGAACTTGAAAAGCTCCAAGCCCACCTTGACACGCAGTCCCAAGAACTGGCTTCTGCAAAAAAGGAGGTCGAGACCTCAAGGTCGTCTAACGAAGCCAAGGATAGACAAGTCGACGCCCTTACTGCCGAGGTGGACCATTGGAAGCGTTCCCATGCTGCAAAGGCTGTGAAACTCGCAGACGCAGAAAAGGAACTGGAAGAGCGCCGTCGCGATTCAGAGGAGCTCGTCGCCGTCCGCGAAGAGCTTCATTTTTCCCAGTCCCGAATGACAGAGACACAGGAACGGTACGACGATCAGGTTATGCAACTCAAGTTAATTGTCCAACAAAGTCAGCGCATACCATTTTCCGTGCAAAGCTATATCACCCAGTCAGACACGCATGCGGAGATGAATATCGTCGACACGCTCCAACGACTGAACGAGAGCATCCGGTGGAGTTCTACATTCATCACAGATCGTGTAATCCATAATTTCCAGCCCCACATTTCAAACCCAACAGAAGAACAGCTTTCTATTGCGAAAGGGCTTGTAGAATATATCGGCCAACCCTTGGTGAACCGGCTACGGAGCAGCTCGCGTATCGAGTTGGTTGCGTATCTTCCTATCGCATTTCAGGCCTACCTCATCTATCGCTTGCATAAGACAATCTCCTCGTGGTCCATTGATGGCGAACCCAACCGGCTCATCCATAAATTATATGACGAAGTCCGAAATTCAGGTGAGCAACTAAACCACGTCGGTGCTACCAAGTACTCTATTGATAGTAGATAACAGAGTCTCAGACGATATCTGCTCGCTGGCGATCCCTTACCTATGCCTCTATCTCACAAATTTGTTCAAGTAATCCAGATGAACTCATTGCGCATGCAATAGACGGACTCGCTGACATCATCTTTGTGGCTGGTTGTGCCCGCTCCACTTCCGCTGCGGGAGCACTTATCAGCTCGAAATTCTGGCGTCGGATATCTGTTATCGTTATCACCGCGAGACAACTCAGCAAGTCTATCATGGATGCTCTATCTGCGGACTATCGAGTCGAGGCTGTTCGCCCAGCTGAGACACTAGATAAGAGAACGATGGAGGTTGACTTGGTTGGTCGTGGGGAGAGGTCGAGGAACCAGACGGTGTTATGCACCACTCAGATGGGCTTGTCGAAGGAGGTTATCACGCAGACGAAAGTCGGACCCGACAAGCAGAAAACCGTGACGGTGACAAACATAGTCAAGTCAAAGGTTCGTCCTATGTGATTGGTGCAGTATGACCCTGTACTGTACCTGATGTCTCATACTGGCATCCCATCTTCGTACTAGAGATCTACTCTGTCTCCAAGTCTGTCGCCTCTGGCTTACTTATCACATTATTCAAGTTCTCTTGGAGTGTTCCCCCTGTCACCTGCATATCACTGAGATACGGCCTAGTGTCTGTCCATTATGGTCCACCCAGAGGATTCAGATGCTTAGTGGCACTCGCTGGTGATCCAACAATTCAATTTCACTCGAAGTCGAGGGACGTATCGCACGAGCTAACTTGAAACTGCTCAGCGGTCTCAAGCTACATAAAAGCCTACTCATCATTGTGGACCATCTGAGTTGAGTCTTGAGGCAGTTGGCGAAATCTGAGGCATACATGCTTCCTATTTGTGAGCTCCACCTAAAACCCAACTATGCACACTAATAAAGGAGTATGTTTTATCATTTTCAACGGTATTCTGTGACAACCACTGGCAACTAAACTATCATGTAATAAATCATTAGAGCAATAAGCCATAAACCAAGATGCGACCTGAAGTAGGACAGCGGACAAACTAAACGAGAGCAATCGTGACTGTCGTGCAGGGAATATCGACGTCTATTATCCTCGTCATACCACCAACAAGGTATCATAGGCAAGTATGTGTTCGATCATCCATATGTTTCCGCGTGCCGCAATTAATAGTAATAGTTGTAACCCCAGGGTAATCTCGGAACCCACTTTCCGATACGGTTCTTGAGCCAGCACCAGGGAAGATCGGAGGGACAGTCGTCAGGATTGCCGGGAGTCGGTTTGGGAGTCGGTTCTGGTTCTGGCTCCGGCTCTGGACCGTCAAGACCGCATTCGGATGGAACTCGGTAGCCCTGTTTTGTACCATATTAGCCCTCGAACCGACAAATCGACAGAGATAACATACGTTTGTGCGTACGCCTCCACCCCATGGTGAACTGCCAACAACCTTGGCATTAACACCCAATCCCCTCTCTGCGAATCCTTCCCAAATATCGCAAAAGTTCTCGCCGCCAGTCAAAACCTTGTCAGCCTGGATGATGGCAGCCCTGGCATCGAAGAAGCTGGGGGAACAAGGCTGGAGCTTCATGCCGTTCAGCACGAGTTGCAATAACAGCGTGTTACCATGCTTGGGAACAAGAGGATTGGGCGAACCAGTGAGTCGATCAAAGGTCTGAGGCTTGTAAAAGTCGTTGGGTGGAAGTGTCCCGTCCGCGTCGGGAACAGGCGGGAAGAGCGTTTCCGAAAAGCCGTACTTGGTGATGAATCGTTGTTGAAGAACCCAGAGCATCTCGGCCCATACTTCGCCGATCGCATGAACACCCCAGTAGCCCGGTTTGTCGAGAGTCTCGTATGTCGACGGATTGACGTCAAGGTCGGTAGAGTATGGATAGTTGCGAATGCCACCCAATTGGTTGGCGGCCCAAGCACCCATGGGGAAGTCCGTATAAGTCGAGGTAGAACGGACGGAGGTAGCAATGAAATCTAATAGGAGTTAGTGGGATCCAGTGAAGTAATCAGCGTGAACGAACCTCCCCACCCTTCACCCATTCCACCAGCCTCTCCCCAGCCTAAACATCCAGAGTTCTTTGGTCCGCCCGTAAGGCGGGTGGAAAGACCGTGAGACAATTCGTGGATGACAATGCCAGCCTCCATGTCCCCATCGGGGTAGGGAGAATCAGTATTCCAAAGGTACATCCGGCAACGACTGGTGTCGGAAAGTGAATAATCGATTAGTAACGATGTGATTGTAACAAGAACTCGTACAAACCCATTCTGGCCATCAGGAGGAGTCATGAAGTTGGCATTGTTGAATCCACTCCCGTCCTGAGCGTTTGCAATCACAGCGTCATTTTCCGCGCCACCTCTCTCAAAGTTAAACTGCTGGAAGTTGCCGGCGACCTCGTTGAAGCCATACCTAAGACGGATTGAGCATACCCAAACAGGAGAAAAAGCAGCGTACTAACCGATAGAAGAGATCATGGATCATGTTGCTGGTATAAAACAACTGCGTTACAGTTGCATTAATGTGAGCCTTTGCCTGTCCCATCGAGTCTATTTGGTTATCCGCTGGTTCAGGGGAATAAGGGTATGCAAATTGCGAATCTGGTCCAGCTGTACTTGACATGAGCTTCTGGCCAATGAATACGAATGAGAGCGGTACCTA
>JBBPMZ010000477.1:0-13408 GCA_038090575.1 Tylopilus cf. pernanus | reverse complement strand
GCTTACATACTCACATGCATGCTCGGAATATGACTAAGGTACATATTTTAATAACATATTTTTTATTTTTTCCAAATTAGTTTACAAAACAAAGGCTTAACTCTTACTTTGTCTAACTTTAGACACAATATTTTACCTAAGTCCGAAGCCTAAGTCCCACAGGCAAAACTAATAACATTTTATTAGTTTGTTGTTAATTATGTTTCGACCATATTAGTAGTTACCTAGGCGGAATATGTTTGTAGTTATGTACAGCAAATGTTTCAAGGACTTATCCAATCGTCCCAGGGGTGTGAGTAGTGCTGTACAAGAATACGAGTATATTCAAATATATTAAGATTACTTTTCAAAAGTATGATTATAATATGCAACGGCTGTATTCAATGTAGTGTCCAATATGATAGATTACAATACATTACATTAGGGATACATTATATTATGCGTGGGGTATTTAATTGTAGTTTTTGATATTGAGTTCAGTCAAGGTCACTGGTGGCTTGCGGAACCATCATGATCCGGAGTAGCATAACTCAAAATCAGCTTCTCACCCAGAACAGTAATCTTAGCGATAATGTCATTAGCGGCTATCAAGCCTATCAAGCCCCACACAGAAACACAGCATCAGCAAGTTGACTTGGCACTTGCTGATATCCTCACACTTATTGAGGCACTTCCGACTTCCATCCCACTTGGAACCCCTGAGGGGATTATTGCCACCAACTTCAGCAGCTTCGAAATTGATGATGATGAAGGACCATACTTTTCTATCAATCAAGCATGGGAACGTACCTTCCAGAAAGCCCAGGAAACTGCAATTACCCGAGGTCCATATGGGGTAAAGCTTGTGCATGACTTCTTGGCACACTTTTTGCAGATTCCAGGGATCGAGGCACATGGGGGCTTAGATCTCATGCTGAACCGCATACGTCAGTTAGGGGTGATGCTCCATAAAGTGTGCGTTTATCATCTTAGATTGTATTTTTGGTTAATGACACTGATCTACCTGCTAGATCTACTGTGGCAAAGTCATCAAATAGTACTAGTACTGCAGGTTGTGGATTGAAATTCAAGCTGCCAAATCTGAAGACTCAGGCTCGGAGCAGTCATGGTCTGACTCGGAAGCAGAGTGAGTGTAAGCCAACCGAGTACACATTTGTAACTTACTATGAAATCTCAGATGATCCTGATCCAACTGATCCTGATATAGATGATGCTGATTATCGGCCACCTCCTACATCCCCAGTAGTACTAGACTCCGAGTTAGACCAAGACTCCGACTCAGAGATGATCATTGACGTCACAGACAATGTTCGTGTCACTGATAAGGTCACACAGGTATGAGTAATTGAGCTTTGAAGGCTGTCGAACCTTGTTGAATCTCCAATCATTTGAATAGAAGGCGAAACGAAAGGGCAATTCACTGTCCTCAGGCTCTACGACCATGAAAAAGCAAAAGAAAGCACCAGACTGTATTGCAAATGGCGGAACATCAGACGATGAGACTGAGCAAGAAGGGAGTCTTGAGAAAGTTACTAAACAGGGTGGCCGTGAAAGAAAGAAGGGTCTTTGGGCATTTTCGCACTTCGTTCCTGTAGCCAGGACCAACAGAGATGGAAAGCCAATATGGAAATGGGTGTGTAATTGGTGCTCGTACGTCCATCTTTACCGAGTGAATGTACTTCACATCACTCAATGTTCATGTCGGCCAGCACATATCGCACATCACCTCGCACTCCCAAGTGTTTAGAGTATGGCCGTGAGACAATCAGCCAGCCAACATCGAGCAACTTCATCTCGCATCTCGGAAACTGCAAGAACCTTCCTTCGAGCCAGTCATATGATGCTTGGTGCCTTCGAAGCTCAAATGACCCACCAGGTCAAATTCCTAGGACTGACGATGATGGCGAGCTCTGTAACATAGGATCCACTGGCACTCCCTCAGGCCAGATAATCTCAGCCTCAGACTCCTCGCTCTCGGCACAGCGGAGCATGATGAAGGATTTTGTGCAACGTGGTATTGACAATCCCGCCAAGCAGCTTACCTTCAAGGGCTTTCGGGAGCATCTTGTGAAGGGCATCATTGAAGACGACTTGCCATTTACGCTTACTGAGAAGTCAGGTATGAGAAAGATGCTCACATATATTTTGCCATACAAGTATTCACTTCCTGGCCGGCAAACTATTCGACGTGATCTTGATTTGCTACACAATGCAATACGCAAGAAGCTTGATGACGTTCTCCAGGTATGACTTACGTTGGCTCTTGAGTCTTAATATTTCACTAACTTGATTGAGTTGATATTAGACCCGCTCAGCAAAGCTTGCAATTGCAACTGATTTATGGACTAGTCGCAGCTCGGTTTACTCATTTGTCGGCACTGTTGTGTTCTACATAGATGACAACTGGAAATTGCATGAGCATGTCCTCGACTTACAGCATCTACCCGGTGGACATAGTGGTGCAGAGTCAGGGAAGTTGGTATTCCAAACACTTTGCGAGCACCATATCGAGACAAAACTCAGTATGTCCATGATCGAGTTACTCTCCGAGTCGGCGACTCCAAGGTTACTAATAATTTTTGCTGTGGTTAGGTGCAAACACAACAGATAATACGTCAAGCAATCAGCATATGAACCGTGCTATCAGCAAACGTCTCGCAAAGGCTTCAGGCCGTTGGATCAACCCAGTCAACATGCAAGTGGGGTGTGCCGCACACATCCTC
Source organism: Tylopilus cf. pernanus (assembly GCA_038090575.1). NCBI lineage: Eukaryota > Fungi > Basidiomycota > Agaricomycetes > Boletales > Boletaceae > Tylopilus > Tylopilus cf. pernanus. The sequence goes on along the minus strand of JBBPMZ010000477.1, from coordinate 10,685 downwards.
AATCTCATATCTCAGTACGCCATATTGTCTTAGCTCAAATTACTACCCTTACTAATTCATGATATGATGGCGGCGGCAGAGCCATATTCCATAACCTTGGTGCTGCTCCTGATCCCAATGAAAGGGACTTGTTTGACGACGCCAAGGCATTTCCACTCGTATACAACCCTGACAACGATGAGGGAGTCATTGAGGAAGCAAAGCTGATGGAAGCTGAATCGAAATCTGGGGCCCGGGACTTGGATGCAAGTCACGATGGTGTTGAAAGTGGCTCTGATGTTGCCGCCGACTCAGACAACTCAGAAGAGGAAGCTCCTCCCAGTGCTTCTGTAAAGAAGAAGTCCACAGGATCAGCAACACCCAACACTGGACTAACCGCAGTGCAAAAGGCAAGTCCAAGTCAGCGCTGCCACTGCGAGCCGGGCACTAATGACGATCGTGATGGTCGGACTTGGCAGTTGCATTCGATTGTCGTCGATATTCTACGCTCTAATATCAGGCGAAAGAAGATGCGTAAGCTTACCCGCCAGCTTTGTGATGAACCATACAAGCACCTTGTACTTATCCGTGGGATGGAGATTAGATGGAACACAACATACGCTGAGATTGAGCGTGGGATCAAACTCAAACCAGTTTGTTTAGCATTGCAATTCTCCTCACACGACGCACATCGCTGACATCCTGAGCGTGCTAGGCAATTAACCACTGGGTTGATCAGCTCGATAGTGGACTCAGCGGAAAGAAAAAGCTTGCTGCGACACGCAAGAAGAAGAAATGGCACTTGAGCCATAGCGACTGGGAGCTCCTTGAGCAGCTGTGTGTTGTGCTTAAAGTGAGTCCCAAGTCGTCCATTGTTAATATCTTGCTAACGCTGGTCATGCTTCTATTGGATAGGACTTGTATAACGCAACGCTTGACTTGTCTATCTCCGGAGTTCCAACTATCACCAAACCGCTACCCCTCTACAAGTTCATTGAACAGCGGCTCAAAAAAACCATTGGCGAGATCAATGACAGCAATGACGATCCACATGGCCTCAAGGGAGCACTGACTGCTGGCCTCGAAAAGCTTCAGAAACACATGGAGAAGGCCTTCGATTCTCATTTCCCACTCCTTGGTGCTGGTATGTAACCCTTTGTTTGTCGCATGAGTTGACCGCCAGGACCAATTCCATTCCTAGTACTTCACCCCTCAATTCGCCTCGCTTACTTCCAAGACTCTCGAAAATGGACGAGCAACATTCCCACCCGTGCCCAAACTTTGCTAGAACACTTGTTTGATGAGTACTCCGAATCAAGCAACGATGGTACTGAACGTGCCGCCACTCCTTCCAGTAATGCGCGTGATGCAGTCGAGGAGCCAAAATCTATATTTGACCAGGCGATTATGCTCAGCTCTGAACTAGTCGACTCCCCTGATACCAATGAATCCACGCTCTGTGCTCTCAAGCAGTCAGAGTTGGCAAGCTACTTTGGGGGAGCGTATCCATGCAAGAATCAAAATGATCCACTGGGTTGGTGGAAGGTGAGCTAGAGGCTTCGCTCTCAGCACTTCTACTCACTTTTGTCCGGACCAGATACATGCTGCACAGTTCCCGGTGCTCGCTCGCATTGCACGTGACATTCTCGCTATTCCAGGTGTTAGCGTCTCGGTTGAGCGGCTCTTCTCAAGCACAAAACACACTCTGAGTGACTCGCGGTCCTCTATGACTGCTGCTACCGCCTCCGTGGCTGTCATGACCAAGGAGTGGCTGAGGAACGGCCTTGGAAATGACTTAACTTACCTCGATAATGTTTCCGTTCACCTCAACCATTAGATATGATTAGATATGATTTTATTTCGAATACATTTCATTACCAATACACAATGAATAGATACTATGTCGGGAAGTGAGTATTAGATACTGTTACATTAAAATACCTCCGAAAATTTAATGTAATAGTATTTGTACAGCCCTAGCCATGATGACGTAGGTTTCCGGCCGGGACTAGAGGTCGAATCTGCCCTTATGTGATATGTACCATCCAGGAGTCAAGTTTCCAAGACGTCGAGGTCGACCAAACGGCGCTTGTGAATATTCTCGCTCGTTATCCCGGAGAATTCGATGGTGCGACATTTTTCAATGCCCGGGTGGATGTTTTTCGACCCTCCGGCTGACTTGCTGCACAACCTGAAGTACTGCGAGAATTGATCCAGAACGCCGACGATGCTGAAGCGAAGAGCATCAAGGTTCACTTCCAGACCGGAAGCCCAGAGAAATTCCAACCTGCTGGCGGGCTTGATGTCTCCCAAACCGAAGTGAGCGATGATTTTGTTCAGTGAACCCATAATGTTTTCCTCACGGCATCCCACCAGGTACGCAAGTGGACGATCATCAATAAGGGGGGTAATACTTTCACGGATGACGACTGGGGGAGGCTTCGGAAAATAGGTCCGCTGATTTCCCATCATCTCAAGGCTTACAGTGGAACTTAATTGGTTGTCCCATACATCAGCGGATGGCAACAAGAATACCGCGAAAGTCGGCGCCTTTGGGGTTGGTGAGTATCTCTGAAGTGCGGTGCCTCTGTGTAAGGCTAATATCATCTTTCACAGGGTTCTATAGTGTATTAAGTAAAACAGACAACCCGCTTGTAAAGTCGTCCAGTGAAGTTCTCTCTGATGCAACATCTGGTCGGTAGTGTTGATTGTGCGTTTATTCAGACAAATTGCTACGGTTTGTAAGGAGAAAGGGTGGGAAGGTTAGTCCTCCCATCTTTGGCGGAATCATGCTGACCACAAGAGTTCAGCTTCAACATCAATTCCAAGATTGTCCGACACCTGAGGGAGAAACTTCGATCGAGCTGGAGTTAAGGGAATCACAATCACTGCCCAAGCTCGACAATCTCGCGAGATTCCTGGTCTCCTCGGTCACGTTCCTGACGAACATCGAGATCGCCGAAGTTTATCTTGACGACTTCAGACTTCTGCATATTCAAAAGAAATCTCCAGACCCAGACCCGGTACCTGTTCCCGAGCATCTAACAAGAACAACCCTGACCAGGGTTCTAGCCGTGCGGTCCATAGAGCGTACTGGTGAGATGGTATTATGTTTCTTTGGCCGAGTCTGATTTCACCTAGTGCAAACAATCACGGTCGATCCCGCGGAGTGCATGTTCCCTTCCGAACAGCCCGCGTTGTCATCCGCTGCGGACACAGCCGAGATCTTGGTTGAACGACGCGAGCGCCCTGGCGAAGCTCACATGATACCCACCTCTCAGAACGTCAGCGCCGCGCCGGGGGGGGAAGTTATAATGCATGACCTGTACATCGCAACGATTGATGTCGATTTGGAATCGGAACCGGAGATGATTAAGGGCGTCAAATCAAGCGTCAAATCGCTCCCATCCTCTTTTAAGTGCAAGGCTGTCTATGTAAGGACTACTCGATCGACGATTTGTTGATGTTGATAACTTTGCCCTAGTTTAATCCTGAGCAGCTTCGTTCCTTGGATGTCATGAAAAACTCAGTCTCGCGTAAGGAAAAACATCTTGCCAGTCTTTTCTCAGGTCCTCATGGAATTACTCCTGGGGATGAGAGGTGAGCGCCTCTTACCCGCTATTTGATTTTGAATGACACTCACAATACCCACACTAAAATAGTGGTCGCTTGTTCATTGTAAGAGCTCCTTTCCCAATCACAGGGATAACTCTACATTTCATATCTAGGGCCAGAGTACTAACCAAACAACGGGTATCGGCTTGCATATCTCTGCACATTTCCTGGCTACTATGGAACGTAGCTCGGTTGATTTAGTGTAAGTACGTCATATAATATATACCACGTTATATACTGATGGGCTGGTCAGGAATGGACAAATCGCAGGTACGTATATTGATCAATTCTGACCGACTTCTTGTCTGAAGCTGTCAAAAGCGTGGAATCACGAAGTTCTTAGAGTCTGCGGTTTTCTGGCTCGCATAGTCTATGAGCGGGAGATGTACACGGTTGCCAAACTTCCCAAGAACGACGTTGTAATGAAGCTGGGCTTGTCCACGATGGCGCGCTTTGCATTTGGATCTACTACCCCGCACGCTGGAGTTTCACAGATTATGCGAGACACGTTTTACTCTTGCTCTCATAGTTCCAAGCCGCCGCTTCCGGTGGTGTCTACGTTCGGGATCTCAGATGCTTCGGACCCACAGTTCCGCCAAAGTAACAGAGACCTATCATTTCTCACGAGATACCGGGTGCTTCACGAGGAAATCAAAGGCTACCAATCTTCCCAGATCATTGCGAAGTACGATATCCCGCGTTTCAGATACAGAGATATCGTAAAGGAGTTCGAGATTGGGGTCACGCGGGAGGCATTGAAATCATTCTTTAGTTGGTGGGAAGACACCAGGAAGAACTCCCTTACTACCCCTGAAACCAGAAACGCGGCGACGAAATTCTGTATGGAATTTGCCTCTCGGGCTGTCCTGCATATGAGCCACGATTCCAGACTGGAGCTGAAGAATATCAGATACTATACGTTCTTTCCGTTACCTGACGACATTTCGCGTCCTGACACCATCTATATTGACGTCAGTTCTGGGTTACCTACTAAAGGTGCCGTCGAAGCTTTCGGGTGGTCTCAGCTTTCGTTGCTTGATTGGCTAGAACACGCCCATACTCAAGCACGACAGCATAGCCTCAATGACGCCTCTGGTCCAGACTCAGACATAGGTTATCGTATTTTGCGTGTCCTTGTTCAATTCGCACTGGTAGAAGAACTGTCTGCAGAGCAGTGGAACCGGGTCGCCGCGTTCACGAAGGATCTCAAATGTATCCCCACCAATAAGGGACTGAAGACACCAGGAGAATCGTATTTCGAGGAAGCGGATGTCTGCAAGAGCCTCCCAGTCGTTTTGGAGTCTGAATTCTTAACCATTCCAGTGACTCAGGTCGCGAACAGACTCCAGTTCGAGTATAGATCGGTGAACGCGGAACATGTAAGGAAAGTGTTAATTTTCATTCGCGTACATGTAGCGATGGATTGGATGCATATGATTGCAGAGTATGTCTTTCATTCCTTCACTTCTACTCGGCTTTGACGAACTCTGTAGGTTAGAGGACAATGCCTCCCAAGAAACCAACAATCGTTTGCTGCAATTTCTGGTTCTCCGGTTAAGTGTCCTGCAAAGTCTACTACCTGTCAACTGGCGCAATGACTTAAAAGAGAAGAAAATTCTTCAGTCAAAAGATCATGGTCGGTTATTTGCAACCGAGCTGTACTTGCCGCACGAAGATATACTCAACCTCAACCTCCCAATTCTTGCATTACCCCGGGATGGCCTTATCTCCTTGCAGAGTATTGCCGACCCATCCAGCTCGTTCCAGATAGAACTGTTCGTCGAAGACTTGGGTGTGCGGAGATACCCACCCCTCGAAAAAGTAATCTCTCTGGCCGCTTCGGACAATCCCGGGGTCCAGAAATCCGCCCTTCAATACCTCTTATCGAACTTTGACAAACATTACTCTACATACAAACCCGAGGACTTCGCTAACTATGCTTTCATCCCGACGCAAGCAGGATCACTTGCCCGTCTGAACGATGTGATGAAACACGTGCGTCTTAGCCCCACTGGTTTTCTGACGTAATTGAACAAGTGTGTGCATCATAGGACTGGCGGGAACTAGGCTTTGAGCTAGTCTCCGAAGACTTAGGTCGAAACTACTTGAGATTAGGAGTTCGGGACGATCCTTCGGCCGACACGATCATCGAACGTCTCAAGGACCCAGAAAACACGCTACCAGATCTCAAGACCGCTACTATCTGGTTCGAACACCTATGCAATCATGGAAGTACGTACACATATTGTATGCATATATAGACGTGATATCTGAGCATGGTCCTTAAGACTTCCCTATTGCAAAGCTGCGGGATCAGTTATCGAAAATCTCCTTCGTACCCGTGCAGGACCCATCTACTTCATCTTCCGGACCATCAGCTATCAAGCACATTTCTCCGAAGGATTGTTTCATCGGTTCGACTGAAGCAAAAAAGCATCATCGCGATATATTCCCATTTGTCGATTTTGGTCAAAACGGGAACGACTTTCTAGATCGTTGTGGTGCCAAAAAATCACCCGACGCATCAGACATCGCTCGCAAGATATGTCAGAGTCCTGAAGAATACCTAAAAGCTCTCCATGGTGACTACGATCTGTGAGTCGATGTGTGGCACTAGCGGGTAAGCTGACTTACGCCTCTACAGTTACGTTGAGGACCTGCGTACAATTGCTTCTAGTTTTGACTCGATATCTAACGATGACAAAGAAACTATGAAGAAAGCTTCGATGTTTCTCGCTCTCAGGAAAGGCGAGAAACGGCTGCTGCTACCGGACCAAGTAGTCATAAGTGATTGGGAAAGCCGTGATTTTGGTGGTCTCGTCTTCGAAGCTCCCGTAGACAATATTCTAGAGAGTAAGTTTGTTGGTCCTCGTGTTTCCAGCCAGCACCCTCATGTTTGTCATAGAAATGTACGTCGAAATGGGTTCACAGTTCTGGGGGAAATATGTTCGATACGATATCCATCCTATTGACTACCTACCCAACCATGACTTACCGTTCGACGGTGCCTGGGCTATTCGGCGTATCAAATGTCTTATGGAGAAGCAGGACGACAGCATGAAGACGGGCGTTTCGTTTTACAATCACGATAGAGCAAGCCATCTAGAGGTGAAGCTCTGCAAAAAACTCACATTGAAGAAGACATTTGTTCCATCGCTTGGAATGCTAGTTGATGAGGAGGTCGTGAAGATCGTCAAGACCAACGTTAAAGCAGGCCTGAAGCTCAACGAAACCGACAACTCGTATACCCTCTGGATGGCTAAGGACGCGATTAACACAGTTGACTCACGGAACCAGTGTGTCCTTTTCCCATTTGTCATTCTATTCGCTAACACCCGTCAAGCACTGCTGTGGGGCTATGTCACGTACTGCTTAAAACCTACGGACCTAACGAAGTGTTCCTCCTGGCTTCGCTATTTGCAATGGACGACACAAACCTAGACACGTTCTACGGTCCTGACACCAAACCTGAATTGGCCGACCCCCCTCCAAAAGGTGGTCTTGTTGACCATAAATGCCCCATCTTCTTTGTAACGCGTTTTTACAGAAAAGCCCAAGAACAGAGTCACTGTCGAATTGATGTTACCATTCTTGGGGAGAATGTTTGGAGGGTTGAGGCGAATCACACGAATCCGCATGAAGGCTAAGCAAGATCCTCCTGACAACGGCAAGAGACTCGTGGTCTTTGTTACGAAATGCATTAATACGCTTTCACAGATGTGACTACGGCAATTGAAAAGTGTCCCCGTGCTGCCACAGATCAAGATGGCCACCGTCCTGATTTTAGTGGGCCTATTCAATCGTGCCCCGGTAGTGTCAAGTACTGCAAGGTGGATGATTATTATGGTAGCGAGACCGGTAAGCTTGCTGACACCAAAATTTGCCAACTTAATTGCAATGTACGCTTTATAGCTGCGCACAAGAATAAGGACCGAGTCGGGAATCAGTCCTCCGACCTTAATCCAGTACAGGTTGGTCATTCTGCCACCGCAAGGATTCCTGACTTCGACCATCCATGTTAATATCAGGGATCAAATAAACACGAATCTCATTCCCGAGGCGAGGAGGGTGGTGAGGATCCCTCGGAGGTACTAATTCATCCGTTTCGCTTTTTAAACCAGTTCTCACAACATCATAGTCTGAGAAGCCATGGGCTGCTGTATCGTTTGACTGTGGACAGGTTTGCGACCACCTCATTCCGTCTTTATTTCTATTGACATCCACAGAAGCCATCATCCCCAGTTTTGTCTACTCATTCTCGGATAGATGAAGTACCACAGGGAGAAGTGCCGCCTGCAACGTTATCGCGCCCGACTTCCCCTCCAGGGACGCATCCAAAAGAACTTCCCGAGACGGCCGGTTTACCGAAGGCCCGCCACACAATCAGAAAATGGCTCAAGACAACCATGGAAGGGAGTGCGAGGGATCCGGCCGGTCAGCCCTCCACAAGTTGTGGGCGACTTGCAGACCCAGCGAGCTCAGCACCACCACCCACTGTAAATCCCCCATGTTGTGAGCCTCCGACGATGCTGGACACTAAACGGGAACCGGTGAGTGTCATCTTTTTCTAACGAATGATCAAATGTGTAGCACATCTTATGATGTTTATAGCGAACGTATGTCGCCCCGCCTGTAACAGAACAATACAGTATCTTCACGTATTACTTTCGGAGGCGACAATCGCTCGTGCGCGCACCTTCCCCCATTCTTTATATACCACCGGGAGACGACGATGTTCAAGACAACGGAGCTGGAAATCTTGTATGTTCCTTCTCATTCCACACATAACTCATCATGACGGCTGACATTCCGTCAGCCAGGGAGCAATAATCCTCAATCTTTGAGCGGAGGGGATCCCAAGATAGAAGTAAGCATACTCTCCTCGACTCTGCATGGAAGACTTAGGTTGGCAAAATAGTGTGAACCAGGAAACACTCGAAAGCTTCCATGCTGTCTATCAATGTGTGGTCTGTGCGCGCCTGGACAGCGGTGGAGTACTGTCCTTACTCGGATGGTCTGCTGGTCAAGTAATATGAGTGAGCACTGAATGAACAATACACATTGCAGAAGATTTTGAATTCCTCGTGTTGTTTTCTGTATGCATGTTCGATTTACTAACACCTGTCCTGTTTCATTTGATACCAATGCCCCGAATTTCACAAGTAACGCTTTCGTAATATATCGCTGACTAGAGTGACACGATGAGAAAGACCAAGGCGACGAACCCACAGCTACAGCGGCCCCGCACTCTTCACCCCGCGCCAGAGGGAACCAACGCGACGGACCCTCGACCATGGCTCCAGGTAAGCGCAAGCCAGCGAGTCCTTCCTTTGTGATATACCTCCAAATGTACTACATGTCTCATAACACCCTTAGCGGTGGGGGTAGCGTCTCCTAGAACAAGGCAAGATCGAAAGTCACAAAAGAAACAACTAGCAGGCCGCCCATCCCCTGAGGGTCAGACGAACGACACTACCCGTGCCGGCCATCCTCAAGGTGCGGCAGAGGCCAACTAAGCGGTTCAGGTGTGTTCTCCTGACAATGCTTAGACCATGTCGTCACGTTTAATATTTCTTAGCCGCCACCGGCGAGTGAGGCCTCTCAGCCCCCAGGCGACGGAGTGCTTGTTGGCATGACGGTGAGCATACTCTCCTCAGGTGTGTGTCGAGATTCACAATGGTCCAGAATTACCCACAGGTGCACAGTAAAAGTTTCGTTCTGGTTACCGACGTGGATAGTTTGTTGGCGGACAACTGATGTGGATGATCCTTGATTGCATACATCACCCACTCGTAGCATTCCTAGGAAAGCGAGGATATATCGTTTGAGAATCAAGGTTCAAACCTCCGCGGTTGCATCCTTTATTATGCATCCACGTTTCGTTTCATCGACGTATATCGTAGCATCGCTTCTCATTAACATCAGGACCCTAATGTTACCTAATGACGACTAGACATCGGACTTCTCGGTAGTGTTGGACGGAATGAAAGTACGTTAGTGGACGCAGAACACAGTATAACCAAATTCACTTTGATCGCCGATCCTATCAAGGTACGTGGTCATACGAGGATCTCAAACAGTATCATCGGTTTGAATGGCGTGGAATGACATACAAAGTTGGGAAGGATATCATCTGCTGACGATCATGTGGTGAGACAGCATACATCTATCCTACAATCACGTCCACAATTAAATGGTCCATATCACACAGCACCATAGACTAAGAAACAAGAAATGCAAGACAGAAAAGTAGCAGAGGATAGGTATCTGTCCGATAATGCTCATACTGCGTCCCGATCCTCCACCCAATGGGTCGGCATTGGTACGGCTGGGCCACCATAATCAGAGAATGGGTCGTCCTTGGCATCCTTGTCCTTGTCCTTGTCCCCTCCATACGATGGGTACGTGCCACGGTTATACTCGGGTGGTTTACCATCAGACGGAGGTGGGCCCGGTGGGGGAAGATAGACGGGCGCATAGGCGGTGGTGTCGTAGGGTGGGTTGTAGTGCGCGGGATAGCCATCCTGGCGTCCCTGGTTGTTCGGCAGGCGAGATGAATTGACAGGGCTATTAGGATCTAGTGCCTGTCGGTAGTACGCAAACGCCATCGACGTGAATAACAGTCCAAGCACTGGTTCAATAACAATAAGATCCGAGTACGTTCTAAGGCAGAGTGTGACTTGCCTATCACTATGAGTAGTGTGATAATCTCCACCCACGAATCATGACTCCACTGACTATTGCAGACTGGGATACACGTCACATCTCTGAAGGAAAAGTGATAATCTCAAACTCACATTGCGACGCTTCAGTGGCGTTCAAATTCGTTGTATCCGACGATCCCCAGATTCCGAAAATCTGCAGGCATACATTAGCCACAAGAAAGCAAGTACTCTCTCATACTAACCGGATCGACATTGCCGTTCTGTGCCACTTGTGTACATTCTGCAATCAACTCAGACTGACGACAGACCGTCAGCAAAGACACACCATCCATCACCAATCAAACACACCTTGTACGCAAAGTGCGTGATGACCCGCATAAGCGAGATGCCGATCACCATCAGCGTGCTCAGTGCACACAAAAAGGC
>JBBPMZ010000476.1:0-13409 GCA_038090575.1 Tylopilus cf. pernanus | reverse complement strand
CTACCCTGCTCTTACTCTGAACCTCTTCCATATTAGCCCTCGTAAGTCTTCACCTCGGGCATAACCTTTTTCCTCTGTCCACGATACCTCGGTCGTGTACAAAAGAAGTACCGTATATACTTCTTTAGAACGTCAGGTTTCGTGTTTCTTCATCTGGCTCGTGCTCCTGTCCGTCCTCGTCCTCGTCATCCTCGTCGTCACGGTTGCAATCACCATCAGAGTTGTGGTCAGCACCCGCAATCCGTGTTGCGAGGTCGAACCTGAAGCATTTGTCAAACCGGTCCAGGTGACGGGTAATTTGGGAATAATAGTTCTGATTGTTGCCCGCCCGCGCGGGGTTCTTGACCTCTGTAACATGTGCGTGCTCCGTAACGTCTGCACTCCACTGCATTATAGCACCTGAGCTTCGAATCGACGATACTACGTGCTGGAGAAGTTCCAATTTAGGGATATTGAAATGTTCAGAACGCGCGCCAACTGAGAGGATAGAATCCTTGTGAGCATGAAACAGCTGCAGGCAAGCTTCCATTTGCTGCAGCCCGTGCTCATCGAAAACGGGCATTTGAGCGAGGTATCTGAAATCCATGAGCGCACGGATAGCTGTTAGAAACCATGGGGGGACGGCACCGGCGATGATTCTGATGATATAGCGTTGCATGGAACGGTGATCGCGTCCCGTCACCTGTTTCAACTTTGACACACCTTCCCGGAATGCACGATATCCGACCATTATTCGAACGAGAGAGTATCGGTAGTCGATCTCAGCGCTGCCCAAAGCGATGATACACCATTTGAGGTCGTGGTCGAAGAAAAACTTGTGGAAATGATGAAGGACCTCCAGCTTCAAGAATTTCGCAGGAGAGGACAAGGGCCAGTCGATCCAGAAGGGAACATCTACGCCATTGAGGCCATACGCTTTCGCGCATTTGAGAAAATTGACGTAGTCGTCGGGATGGAACTTGGAGCGTACTTCACAAATTTCGTTTCGAGTTTGATCAGCAGTACGGTGAGGGTGAGGCACATTGTCGCCGAATTGATGATACAGCGCAGTGGAAACCGGGGACGCTCTTGTACTGGTGCAGGCAAGTAAACCTTCTTCAGGAGTATCGGCGATATAGCCAGCGAGAGGCGTGTAGCAGTAACACAAGTTACCGACAGGATCACTCATCATAACACCTACGGTGGCGGCGATTTTCAAAGGACGCAGAACAAGGTCCAGGCACTGGTGGAAGAGACAATCCGATAAAAGTCCACGGACCGTGATGCGCGAGATCTTGTGAATGAAGGAAGGGACAGGGAGGAGGGCGAGAAGCAAATGGCCATGGAGTGAAGCCTTACTGCGGACATCGGCATCGATGTTAGCAAGACTAATTAGTAAGGGGTGGGCCATCCGATTACCAGACATCACAGAAATATTCGTTTTGTCGGAAGATAGCGTGACGCCTAACAACGTGGAACCAGCTGGTATGGCGCTCTTGACGGAAAGGATTAAACTATCTGAATCGAAGTGAGGTGTGATCGAGTCCTCACCTGTAATTCCCATGCATGATCACCAGAGAGCCAATCTTCATACACACAAACGGTCCGAGCTGCTGTTGACCAAACCTTCCGAGGAACAAATGAGATAAGGCCTTCGAAGGATGGATGACTAAGTAGTGCTTGAAGGCATTCGATGGGATCCCGATAATATAAGTTCACAGGGTGCTTCGTTGACACAGACGGACGCAGAGCAAGAGACTTCCAGCGAGGTCCAGACGGTAACATCTCCGCTCGTAACTGCAGCTCCCTTGCGGAGCGGAATGAAATCGTGAGTGCCTTTATCTGTATCAGAGTTAGCTGGGTATTTTAGCGAAGAAATGTGTGCTCACCAGATCCAAAGACAAAACTTAGCTGTCAACCGCCGCCATGCTGAGACCCGAGTGTAGGAGCCAAGATCCGAGTTGCCAATCCGCTTGTGAAGCAAAGGGATAGAACAAATTATCCCGGCGTAGTGATCCGTATCTGTCCGAGTAAAAATTATCCATGAATGTCGTCCCACCCGGAAAGGTTTGTGGGACAGCTGGGTGGTATTCGCATCAGCAAACTGACACATTCCGATAGCCGAGACTCCAGCTTCCCACATATTATAACCGAGCGACAGTCTCGTACAGCACAGCCCAGGGTGTCCCTGTCAATGACACTCTGGGACAACTACACCAGCCTAGTACATAGTCACTCGGTACATAAATACAGTACATTTTATTGCCATACGAGAAGTCTGACTAATCTAATGTTACGTCGAGGGTAGATAGTTCGGGTGGTACGGAGCCTATGATATGCGATGAATGTCAGAGGAAGAACAAGAACTAAAGAATAATATCACTCGTACCTTTGGACACACAATGTGGCGGTAAAAGTGTCTCTCTTATTGCATGTTCACGAACAACGGAGTAGCCGTTTTGCCGAATAGAGAGCCGAACGCGACCAACAGATTCATCTGCGGCACGCACATCGTTCTCGGCGTTTTCGAAGAAAAGGTGATTGAGCTGTAAAGTAATGACGTTCCGATGAAGGATCTCGTAGGCGAGATCCTTCCGCAGCCCAGAGATTGCTCTGTCACTCCGCGCGGCCTCCAAAAGCAAGTATGCCTCCATACTGCTGCGCGGAACTGCACAGGCGGAGTGCGAGCCCGAGTTCGATATTTTGACGTCACTAGTAGGCGCCTGGAATACTACGTCAGTAATGGGATATTCAAGCCTGCGTATGTTCTCACTGCAGCGAGACGGTCGTAGTAATTAGAGTATTCGGTTTCTGAGTGCTCATGTGCGTGAGTACTAAGGCTGGTATGCGGCAGGACTCAAACTCACCTAAATTGGGGTGGGATTGTTGGTGAACCGGGGCAATCATATTCCCGTGGAGCTCCATGGTTGGAGCTCGGTGAAATCCCTCATCTGAACATTCATATTGACAATATTCGTGCAATCCAGACCGAGTCACCTCTGCTGATGAATTTGCAGGGAATGTTGGCGGGCGATATTGTGGCGTTTCTGAGCTAGGACCCGTGGTTTTGAGCATGGACGTTGACTGAGGATATGTGGGAATGGAATCCGTGCGGCATGCCAGTGTGCGTTGCACTATATATCGTAAGTACTGCACGCGAGTATACGGTTCAAATCAAAGTCTCACGTCACTTACTTACCACACACTCTCCGCTCGCAAACGTTGCCGATTATGCCCCGGGCAAAAACCACCCGCAGACGGCTCAAGACAATTAGTTGTCCTCGCTGCGGTAAGAGGTTCTGTACAGAGACGAATGTGCTTCAGCATATGAACCAGCCTAATAGTCCGTGCTATGGACTTGGACACTTACCTTTGTTCGGCGACCATGATAGTAGTAACTCCATCAGCGGTATCGGGTTCACCGCGGAGTCTCATTCCCGCAGTACAGTTCAAGAGGAAGAACTTGCCCCCGAGGGACCTATGTCATTCGAAGACATTCAAATGGACGACATTGGATCCGATTCTCCCATTGACCGACCTGACGAGGAGATTAATGCCGAGCAGCTTGGTCCAGAACGATTCGTGGAGATATTTGAAGGGTGCAGCGAAGCTTTCCCCGGTGGGAAGACTTTCATGGACGATTTCTGGGCAGACCAGTACGCGGAGCAAAGACGAGAAAATGTTTACTATCCTTGGGCGTCGAAGCAGGAGTGGGCCTTCGCGTCCTGGCTTTTACGCTCTCGTCTCAGCATGACGGCCATCGACACCCTCCTCTCGCTTGACATCGTAAGTAACGACTATCTTGTTCGTTCGTTTTCTCACCCACTGTAGATAAAAAACGCATCATTGTCCTTTCGCTCTGCAAAGGAGCTCAGAGCACGGGCCGAAGTACTTCCGTCAGGACCGAAGTGGGTTTGCGAGACTCTAAAGCCCGAGTATCCCGCCAAGCAGCCGCTTCGACTTTTCTATCGCAATCCAGTCGAGTGTCTTCAAGCACTTCTGAGCCATCCATTGTTTGCATCTCATATTTCGTTCGTACCGAGGAAGATTTGGACCTGTGCCGCAAAGGTTTGCCGAATCTATGACGAATGGTTGAGTGGGGATCGTGCTTGGAACATTCAGGTGGGAACACGTTTGGACTCAGAGATGTCGTAGATGACGCTGACGCTGACCAAGGAGGAGTTACCGCCGGGGGCTACACTCCTCGGGGTAGTTTTATCATCAGACAAGACAAATATCTCTGTTATGAGTGGTAACCGCGTCGCTCACCCGGTTCTCATTAGCCTCGCGAATATCGACACGCGCATCCGCAGCCAAACGTCTCTCCACGCATATCTTCTACTCGCCCTACTTCCCATCGCTAAGTTTACTCACAAAACCACACGCATTCGCAGCTTACTGCAAGATCGTCTATTCCACCAAGCTCTCGACATCGTTCTCTCCCCGTTGAAGATTGCCGCGAAAGTAGGGGTCATGATGAATGACCCTCTCGGAAATCTTCGCTACTGTTTTACTCCATTAGCTTCGTGGATCGCGGACACACCGGAGGAGAGTCTTTTGGCAGCCACGGGTCCAAAAGTGTCGCCAGTCACCACCGCCGTGTCCAAAAATTTCGGCGATCCGCATCGACATCCTTCTCGTACTGCCGAGAAGACCCTCTCCGCAATTCGTTCCGCTTGTTCAAAGTATTCACCTATGGATTATACGAACTTTCTCAAAGTCGTCAAATTATTGGGTTTAAACGGTGTTGTCAAACCAGTTTGGATCGATTGGCCGCTCTCACATCCTTGCGACTTTCTTACTATTGAACCATTGCATCATTTCCACCGATTCGCCTGGGACCATGACGTCAAATGGTGTATCTCGGTCCTCGGCGCGGAGGAGCTAGATTTCCGTTTTTCCCTTGTGCAGACCCCTGTAGGCTATCGGTCATTCGACGAAGGTATATCCAAGTTGAAGCAAGTTACAGGCCGCGATCATCGCGCTGTACAGCGCTACATTATAGGAGTTGTAGCTGGGGGTCTGCCTCGGAGGTTCCTCATTGCCATCCGTGCGCTTCTGGATTTTCGCTATCTTGCCCAAGCCCCCGCGTTCACTACGCGTTCCCTCGATCGTGTGGCCCAGGCACTTCAAGAATTTCACGATCATAAAGATGCAATTATCCGCCATAACGCACGGGATCACTGGGAAATTCCGAAGCTCGAGTTGCTTCAGAGTGTGGTCCCCGGTATCCGCCAGTCCGGAGCCCCGATGCAGTGGAGCGCTGACGTCACGGAACACGCCCATGTCGACGAGATCAAGGTACCGGCCCGCGCCGGCAACAATCAAAATTACTACAATCAAATCGCTCGACACCTTGACAGGCTGGATAAGTGCTTCAGGTTTGACTTGGCTACGTATATTGAGGACCGGCGCCATGTAGATCCAGCAGTAGACAAAGAATCTCCCGAGGATCACGACGAGGACCATGAACCCGACACCGACAAGTTTTCCGTCTCTGGGTATGCCCCTCCGACACGGCCCATCGTCGACTACTTCTCTACTTCCCTTACCCTTCTGAACGGGTCCAACCCCACTGCCCCAAGACCTTTCCGTACGTTCGCCACCCCGACTACCGCATTTCATCTTGCACTCAAGCCTTCGTCGCGACTTACCCTAGCGGAGGCTGCACTCAAATATAAGCTACCTGACCTCGTCCCCGCTGTTTTGGCTTTCCTCGCACAGCAGAATCGTAGCTCAGCAGTGGATAATGTTAAGTTGCAAATCTGGCACAGCGTACACGTACAGCAGATGTCCTGTCACAATAGGGAGCTGGAACCCCCTCAGACTCTTCACGCAATCCCTCCATCTGCCACCAATCCTTACGGTGTATATGACTCGGTGATCGTCAGTGATCAGACTGAGAGCGACTGGCCGAAGCGTGGATTAGTTGGGCACTCTGTCGTTCAGCTGCGGGTCGTATTTCGTCCTTTGCACTGCGACTTTTTTGCTGCATACGTTCAGCGTTTCAACGTTGGGAGCGTGAATACGGCGACACAGATGCCTCTTCTCAAGCGAGCTGCGAGAGGAAACGGCGATCGCATTGGAGAGGTAATTTCGATAACATCTATTCGTTCTCCAGCTCATCTTGTCCCTAACTTCGGTGCCGAGGCCCACCCACGCTTGAATAATCTGAACAGTTATGAACTGAGCAGCGAGTTCTGGCTTAACAAATACTGGTCAAAAGAATTCTATTACGCGCTATCACCCAACTAGTTATTTACGAGTTACATATTGCTTGATTTTGTATTTCATATAACTTGTCCTCGTGTACCTCCGCTCGTCTATCCATCGATTTCATTCGATCGCTATCCTCCCGCACATTTTCAGCCTCTCTCACCTGGATCATTCAAGTCAAACATAATGAACAGCCCGTCTGACTCGGAGTCCGCGGCTCAGAATGACAATCGAGTGAGTAATCAGCATTAGTAAACAAACCCAGTGGATAAACGGTGTATTTTTTGGCAGCGAATCGCTGTGCAGGCCACGCCTTACAATTTGGTGACCGTTGAGTACTTCGCTGTTGTCTGTGCGATCAGGAATGTTCACCAAAAAAGCACAGTTAGCGACTATACCCCAGCCGTTCAGGCGCAGATCGGACTGGTACCGCCCAACGATGGATCGGTTGCTCGAGAACGACAGCTGGAAGCGTACCGTGCAGCTTGACCAACAGGAGGATAGCATTACATTCCTCAATTTCATCTACCCGGAGCGTCTCCTACTTCCAGAAAAAAAAACATTGGCTGGTTTATTGAAAGCTTTGGAAACCCAAGGTCTCTACAGACGTACCGCAAAGGGGGCTCATACGAAAGGCTGGAGTGGATTTCCAGCGGCCATTCACGGGAAAAATTCGAATCGTGAAGCACGGCTCGCAAAGTTTCTGAACAAGTTGCGTGCCGCTGTGAACGGAGTGTGTGGTGTATCGTGCTTGTGAGTGCATATATTCGTTTCTGTTTGTAAGCACCCAACGAACTTACTTCTGATTCCTCCACCGTAGCGAATGGAACGCTAAATCCGCAACCAAGTCATTGGACGGCGCATACGCAGCAAGAAAGCCCGATATCACTTGCCATTTTCAAACCCCCGACGGCGTCAATGATCTGTCCTGGGAGCAAGTTGTTACGTTTTGTGAAGTCAAGAATCGTGCTGACTCCAAAAGAGACAAAGATTCATTTATAGAAACTGCTGGGAAAGCATCATGTTTGCTAGGTGCACAAGATGGTCGCCTTCTCGTCTCTTGTATTCGTATTCTGGGATCATTTATCTATCTAACGACTTTCCATTGTAGTGGTTCTATCTCTACCTGCCCTTTCGACATTAACGATTCCCCGCTCCAGTTCCTTCAAATCCTCATTGGCGTATCCTTCGCAGATTATACGGTCATCGGGTTTGACATGTCTATCAAGTGGCTTTTGGGGGACCCGACCTCATACTCGGATACCGATGAATCGGAGCAGAGCAATTCGGAGCCGCAGGAAGGACGAACGAAATGGGTGGAGATCATCGATAGGGATGGCAATCACCGCAAGACCTGGTTGAGGAACGTACTCGATATATCTGACAGCCTAGGTGGTCGAGGGACGACGGTATGGGAAGGTGAAATGGACCCTAAGTCGAGAGATCCAAACGACCCGCGTGTCGTAGTCAAGGATTCGTGGATCGATCCGCTCAGAAAATACACAGAGGGTATGATTTTACATATCCTAGAACAACATCAAATCGAAGGGGTCCCTACGCTGGTCAGCGAGCAGCAAGTGAAGACCAACCTCCGTGACGCCAATAACTCAGAGACAGAAGTCAATCACTCAACACACTTTCTTCGTTCTGCTCTCCCTTCGGGTTCCATTTTCGACCTTCGAGTTTTGTCTCGTCTCGTCTCTCGCCCTGTTGGCAAACTGATATTTGAGTTCTCGTCCCTCGGAGAGCTTCTCGTCGGGTACTTGGATCACGTTGTTGGTAAATACATTTTTTTTCGTGATATTCAACATACATCTGATCAAATTTTAGCGCATAAGAACGCGTTCGAGATTGCGGGTATCCTGCACCGGGATATCAGTCCCCCGAATCTCTTCCTCGCCCCAGCAAAGAACCGAACCAACCATCGGGAACTCATGGACCACATTCCTCGCGATGCCCGGCAGCGCTTGTGCAAGAGAATACAAGGTCTCCGGTGGCGAGGTATTCTCGGTGACTGGGGCTACGCAGTCCCTGTAGCATCTTCTTCGGACTCCGCACTTTCTGACCAGTCAAGTGACGGTTATTCCCCTTCTGACTGTTCTTCGACATCGCCGACTGAAGCCGAATCCCATATCGAATACGATAACCTTGTTCCCACTCGGAAAGTTGGCAGTTCTGATGCACCATCGCTGGTGTCCGCTTCAAATCTCACGGTTGATGATGACATTGTACTATTAATGGGTGGCGATGATCCAAGCGGCGATCTCCGCCGAAGTATCGATATGTGCCCGCTCTATCGGACGGTGAGTCTGATCGTCTTTTTGCCTGACCTCACCAAACTGATGTGTCCCTCAGGGGACGTGGTCATGGATGTCCGTGCAGCTTGTCATGGCTGGTCCAGGACAGCCGGTGGTGCACGACGCTCTCCATGACCTGGAGTCG
Organism: Tylopilus cf. pernanus; assembly: GCA_038090575.1. Taxonomy (NCBI): domain Eukaryota; kingdom Fungi; phylum Basidiomycota; class Agaricomycetes; order Boletales; family Boletaceae; genus Tylopilus; species Tylopilus cf. pernanus. The sequence goes on along the minus strand of JBBPMZ010000476.1, from coordinate 4,772 downwards.
TTCTTTTACGTCCTTGTCGGTATTTGTGTCCTTTACGACGGTCCCTCAAAACAAAAGTCAGAAGCCGATCTTGCTGAGTGCTTTGATAAATTTTTCAATACGTTCGAGCCGAGCGTACTCAAAACAATTGCCATTCAATCGGACCTCACGTGGACACCCCTCATCGTGAACCATATTCATCCGTAGTACTTCAAGGCAATCATCCCACTCCTGTCGCGTCTGCGAGCGGAGATCATACTACCACTAGCCACGGATGAGCATGGGAACTTCTATCGGAAGACTTCGTGCAACCACGATACCTTCATCCGCCACATCATTACCGCTCTCTCTAACCTTCAACCCGACGATTGGGACGATGCATCGTTGAGGGTCTCGAAAAACCGCACTTCTGCTCGCCCGACTCCATCGGGGATCGCTACTAAGCGGTCTGAATCCGAACTTCCAACACTCCGATTACTCCCCGCTCCCCCTATTGCACCGAAGAATCTCCCCACCGGTCGTGGCATTATTCGGAGTGACTCGGGTTTACACCAACCTGCAGAGCGGTGTCTTCGACGGGCTCGGAAGCCTGAGAGCGACTCAGATAACCCACTACCTTCCAGCCCTTCGAAGCGTGCCCGGCTGGACCCTTTCGATATTCCTTCCGGTTCTCGCCTCCGAGTTCATCCTAACGGCAAGCGAATGGCCCGCAGCACGGGCGCATTACCTACCTCCGGTCCGTCAAAACAAAGCCATAGGAAGCCTCTCAGGCTGTGAGGTCTTCGGACTCTGCACACGACTGTTCGCATGTTCTAACCCAGAATATTCGTCATGTTCGACCGATTTGTTCTCTTGTTGTACGGACTTACATGTACTTTTCTTAGTTACCGACGCGGCGATGTACAGACGACGGGTAATAACGTTACGTACATAAACTTTGTTGTAGATTCATGTAAAATTTTACGTTGTTGAAACACCTCGTTGGAAGCACATGGTGTCCTCTAAGCGTCCTCTATAATTTCTGGTGTGTCGGGAGTTAATCGTTGGCCATCGCAGTCGTCTCACCTATCCCATAATGCCTGCCAAAAGAAAATCTTCCAATGATACCGGCAACTCCCGGGCAACTGTGAAACGTCTTATCAAACGACCAAGAGCGGAGGAGCTGTTCAACGACGATGAGTCTTTGGGTGAGTTCGTCAGGATTCCGACTGCTTAAAATTTTCTTTACTCGTTATCTACTCTGAATTTTCACGGTTTAGAAGCCACTAGTCCTGCGACCCAGCCAAGGCGTTCGTCAAGGGAACACAAAGGCTGTGGGGGAACAATTCAGCAGCTGAAATATATCGAAGACATCCAGTCTGCGAGACCCTCACGACAATCCGCTCGCGCTCTCGATATTGCGACAGAAGGGGAGGCTATCAATGCGATGGCCCCCTCCCACTTCTCCGATATCCCGTACCACGACGAGGACGAGAGACAAGTCTCCCCATGGACCAAATCCTCCACTCCATCGACGCAAGTTAGGCCAGCCTTCACCTTATCACGTTCGAGCCAGTTCGGCTTCAAGCTTCCCTCCCAACCGACTACATCGAGTGGTGATATTGACTTGGAGTCTGACATGAGGTCTGACAGCGAGCAGCCATGCGGTGTTTCCGCTAGACGTCAGTGAGTGTGTAATCTACCATACTCTGGCTTATAGAAAAGTCACAGTGTACAACTCCATGACAGGTCGTCAGTCGCGTCAACCTACTCTTCTCGTCCCCCGTCGCGCAGTTCTTCCTTATTTTCCGCAGGTGCATCGCGCACCGGATCTGAGTCAACTGCGGCAAGCTCACGTTTGCCATCTGAATGCGGGACGAATGACGGCAATAGGATGTCTTATAGCAGTGTTCACGCTCCCCAGCCCCAAATGCGACCCTCACAACTTCGGTATCTTGCCATGGCTGCGACCCAACCGCGAAGTCGAGTGCCAAGCGATGAAACCCTTGGTTCACCCCCAAGGCCAATCGGTTTACGTCGCACTGGATCTTTTGGTCAACGTCCTTTGTCCCTACCTCAAGCTCATATCATGACGACGCACGACACGGTTACTGACAACGGAGAGTATCACGGGCGTGATGCAAACCGCGCTTGTGACATCGACGAGTTGTCTCCGGACGAGGACGAACATTTAGCACGGTCGATAATTCGCAATGAACTGGAGGATACGAGTCAGTGCTATTGCTGATGCATTCTGCGGGCCCTTACTCATTATTTGCATCCAACAAGATATTCCAGAGCAAGACGGTGGACATCTGGCTGCCCGTTCGTACGCGCAAAAGATCCGTTTCGATTGCTGACTAACGTTCGGGTCAGGTACTACCAATTCAGCGAACGGCGTGAACGGCGAGGAACCTGTGATTAACGATGTAGCTCCAAACTCCCCCCTAACTAGTCGTCCGGTGGCTCAGGGTAAGCAAGCGATTTCTATATACATTCAACTAATAAGATGGTCAGGTGATGTGGAAGATGTCGTTGCTCGACACCATCAGCGCAACCGTCCACCGCGTCTCCCCGATAACGCGTACCTTCTGGCCGTCCGGAGCCAGCAGATGCCACAACATGTTAGGCGCGCCCACTCTGTAGCAGGTGATATGGATCAACGATCTCACAGTGTTAGCCGTGCTCAATCCACGGCGGGTGAGGTGGATGAAGTAGACACCCCCATCTCCTCGCACCGGGGATTTGCACCTCCTCTGCCGATGCCTACTAACGCTAGTTCTCTTCCCGCGGTTAAGTTTGCCGCGCCCGGTGTGCACATAGACAGTGCGGATCCTTCACAGCTTAGTTTCTATTCCCCTCCAGTCCGCGATATTATCGAGCGTGCTAAACAGCTCTCCCATTGTGACCTTGCGGCCCTCAACTCGTTTCCGCTGCGTCCACAGTTCAATACCAAAGCTGGTGAATACATGAACGAAGCTATAGCAGAACGTCGTGGCCGGGGTTTGGTCACTCCTGACGGTAGGTACATTCGTCATTTGCAACCTGGTGAGACTGACTGTTAACAGGATGGTGGCCGCAATATACAGACGAGATCTGCAAACTGGTCTGTGGTCATTGTTTCATTCGTTTCTATGCTAACTCCAAGTCAGCTATGGGAAGACATAGGAAATTGGCGATCAGCTCTTAAAAAGAAAGCTCGTCATCTCGTCCGTGCGCACTACCAATGGGACCCACAGAACCATCGTTCCGCCAATGCTGAACTGGCGAAGACCCTTTTGGACCGCGGGGCTTTCTTGAAGCATGGCCAAGACGAGGATGTGAGTGGAACATGTGTAGAGAACTCGTGGCTAACAGCCCGGTTAGGGTCATACGAATAATCTCGCACACCCCGCGCTCGCAGCTCTCGTCGTGGAATTTTTCTATACCGGTTCTAACTCTGTTGGAAGCCTCTTTCCCGAAGTCTTTGGAAACGAAGTTCCCCGTGTCGCAATCGCGCTCGCTGCCACCGCCGTACCAAAGTTCCAATTCATCGACAATTATTTGCACTGATATCCAAACATAGATAAAACTTGCGCTCGACGAAGTTGCCGCTGAAGGGAAAGAGGTCATATTCAAGCGTGGCATTTATGTTGATGTTTACACGGACATCCTCGGTCTCATGGTGAAATGTGATACGACCCCCATTCACCGAGCAAAGACCAAGGAGCTCCGTATTCAGTGGGCCAAGATTGGAAGGTAGGTCATTGCATCTGTGAACTTATCCGCTAATCCATTCTTTCTCTCTTCAGGAACGGGAGCGCGACAGCAACTGTCACAGGTTTCGACGTTGATCTGGATTAGATCTAGCCTGTTCGTCTCATATTTGTTTCTAATCATTCTGTATCTACCTGGATGTGCTGTGCATGTCTAATTTGGAATGTTGATCTCATTGATGTGGTACTGAAGAATGTGGATGTTGTCATAACACATTATGTAATTAAATGTTTTGTGGAGTTTCATGGACTGCTCTGGGAAGCCTGTAATAAGCTGACATAATTGGCATTGTAATCAAATTTCACTGATCTTTCCCAGAGCATCCAGAGTTTCAGGACTCTGGACCACTCTGGGACACTCCATATAGGGCTGACCAGTTAGGTACCTTGTTGGAGAAAGCTGGAGAAATGGAACTGCTGGCCAGCACTGGCCAGTACTGGCCAGAGGGGGGTCAGTTTGCTGATGCGACGTTTGCTTCTTGATCGACGACCAGGTCCAACGCGCCATCCATTTCGTCACAAGAGAAATCGAGCTCTTCTGGGCCCGAGTCATAAATATTGCCAACTTGGAAATCGGCGTCCAATGATGGCCCCGGCTGATAGGGTGGTTGATTCAGAGGACTGGGTGATGAGGTTGTCATTCGTGTTGGGAAATCTCCGGGCTGGTCAACTTGAACGATAGGCGGATCATAGGAGCCTATCAGCAAACCAATGGTCACCTGTACAGGTCTGTACAGGTCTCTCCAGACCCTCCAGCCTCTACAGCCTCTCCAGATATGTCCTAGTCTGGGGAGGTCTGTACAAACCTGTAGAGGTCTGTAGATGGTCTGTAGATGGTCTGTGGAAGGTCTGTGGAAGGTCTGTAGAGGTCTGTGGAAGGTCTGTAGGAGGTCTGTAGATGGTCTGTAGGAGGTCTGTGGAAGGTCTGTAGGAGGTCTGTAGGAGGTCTGTAGAGAGGCTGTGTATATGATGATATAATGATACATAATAGTAAAATTATATAATTGTATTTATATATTTATTATTATTATTAGATGTTATGAATCATAACCTATACTA
>JBBPMZ010000475.1:0-13411 GCA_038090575.1 Tylopilus cf. pernanus | reverse complement strand
TACACAGATCAACTGAAGGGTGTAGGCTGCTCTTGCAAGAGACTGTGGCTGTGTTAGATGAAGAAGCATTACAAAAGCTACTTGTGACCACACAGCAGACAAACATAATGCTCTGTATTGAGTATGTTTTGATCTGGTGAGGCATTGTGACTTTATGGATTTTGGGTTAATGCATTGAGAATATTGTAGTATCATCATACCTTTTGTCAATGACAGATATGACTTCAAGGAGAAGCAACCATTGACAGATTCTGAAGAAATTAAATTAGTGGAAGCAATAGCAACATGGTTTCCATATATTAAGGTATGTGAGGCACTATGAAGTATAATGGTGAAATTGAATGTTATGTTGGCTCATTGACACTGGCAGGATGTAAGAGTACTCATCCTTGCAGAAGGATACTGATTCATGTCCCTCTGTTCCTCCCTGTCCTCTCATTCATAGCAAGTAAGTGCACTGATTGTGAATAGGCTTGTAGAAGGATGTTGATCTATACCCCTCTGTCCTTGCCCCTGTCCCCTCATTCATAGGTGGTAAGTACACTGATTGTGAATGGACTTACAGAAGGATGTTGATCCATGCCCCCTCTGTACTTGTCCCTGTCCTCTCATTCATAGCAAGTAAGTGCACTAATTGTGAATGAGCTTGCAGAAAGATACTGAACCATGAGCATCTGTTCTTGCCCCTGTCCTCTCATTCATGCATTCATAGCCAGTAAGTGCACTGATTGTGAATGGGCTTGGAGAAGAATGCTGATCCATGGCCCTTTATCCCTACTCTTGTCCTCTCATTCATAGTATGTAAGTATACTGATTGTGAATAGGCTTACAGAAGGATGCTAATCCATGGCCTTTTATTCTTGCCCCTGTCCTCTCATTTATAGGAAGTAAGTGCACTAACTGTGAATGGGCTTGTATAAGGATGCTAATCCAAGGCCATCTGTTCTTTGCCCCTGTCCTCTCATTTATAGGAAGTAAGTGCACTGATTGTAAAGGGGCTTGTAGAAGAATGCTGATCCCTCTATCCTTGCCCCTATTCTCATTCATAGCAAGTAAGTGCACTGATTGTGAATGGACTTGCTGATCCATACCCCACTATCCTCTTATTCATAGCAAGTAAGTGCATTGATTGTGAATGTAATCTATGCCCCTATGTCCATACTCCTGTCCTCTCATTCATAGACAGTAAGTACATTGATTGTGAATAGGTTTATAGAAGGATGCTGATCCCCTTTGTCCTTTCCCTGTCCTCTCATTCATAGCAAGTAAGTGAGCTGATTGTGAATGGGCTTGCAGAAGGATACTGATTCATGGCCTTCTGTTCTTGCCTCTGTCCTCTTGTTTATAGGGAGTAAGTGCACTGTTTATGAATGGGCTTGTAGAAGGATACTGATCTATACCTCTCTGTCCTTGCCCCTGTCCTCTCATTCATAGTATGTAAGTACACTGATTATGAATGGGCTTGTAGAAGGATACTGATCCAAACCTCTCTGTCCTTGCCCCTGTCCTCTCATTTATAGTATGTAAGTACACTGATTGTAAATGGGCTTGTAGAAGGATGCTGATCTATGGCCCTTTGTTCTTGTCCCTGTTCTCTTATTCATAGGGAGTAAGTGTACTAATTGTGAATGGGAATACTGATTCATGTCCCTCTGTCCTTGCCCCTATTCTCTCATTCATAGGGAGTAAGTGCACTGATTGTGAATGGGCTTGCAGAAGGATATTAATCCATGGCCTTCTGTTCTTGCCCTTGTCTTGTTTATAGAGAGTAAGTGCACTGATTATGAATGGGCTTGTAGAAGGATACTGATCCACACCCCTCTGCCCTTGCCCCTATCCTGTCATTCATAGTATGTAAGTATACTAATTGTGAATGGGCTTGTAGACTTGGAAGAATGCTGATCCATAGCCCTCTGTTCTTGTCCCTGTTCTCTCATTCATAGGGAGTAAGTGCACTAATTGTGAATGGACTTGTGGAATGATGTTGATTCATGTCTCTCTGTCCTTGTCCCCTATTCTCTCATCTATAGCCAGTAAGTGCACTAATTTGAATAAGCTTGTATAAGAATGCTGATCCATACTCCTGTGTCCTTGTCTCTTTTTTCTCTTATTCATAGCAAGTAAGTGCACTAATTGTGAATGAACTTGTAGAAGGATGCTGATTCATACCCCTCTGTCCTTGTCCCTGTGCTCTCATTCATAGCTTGTAAGTATACTAATTGAGAATGCCAGTGGGCTTATAGAAGGATACTAATTCATACCCCTGTGCTCTCATTCATAGCCAGTATGTGCACTGATTTTGAATGGACTTGTAGAAGGATGCTAATTCATGGCTCTCTATCCTTGCCCCTGGGCCTGTTCTCTCATTTATAGTTTGTAAGTGCATTGATTGTGTGAGCTTAGAGGGATACTGACTCATGCCCCTTTGTTCCTGTCCCTGTCCTCTCATTCATAGCATGTAAGTACACTGATTGTGAATAAGTTTGCAGAAGGGTACTGATCTATATTTTCTATCCATGTCCTTACTCTCTCATTCATAGTATGTAAGTGCACTGATTGTAAATGGGCTTGTAGAAGGATACTGATCCATGGCCCTCTGTCCTTGCCCCTGTCCTCTTATTCATAGTTTGTAAGTGTGCTGATTGTGTGGGTTTATAGAAAGATGTTGATCCATATCTCTCTGTCCTTGCCCCTGTTCTCTCATTCATAGTATGTAAGTGCACTGATTGTGTGGGCTTATAGAAGGATGCTGATCCATATCCCTCTGTCCTTGCTCCTGTTCTTTCATTTATAGTATGTACTAAGTTCACTGATCATGTGGGCTTGTAGAAGGATACTAATCAATGGCCCTCTATCCTTGCCACTGTCTTCTCATTCATAGGGTGTAAGTGGGTTGATTGTGAATAGACTTGTAGAAGGGTTGCTGATTCATGTCTCTCTGTCCTTACCCCTATCCTCTCATTCATAGCGAGTGAGTACACTGATTGTGAATGGGCTTGCAGACATGTGCTGATCCATGGCCCTTTGTCCTTGTCTCTGTCCTCTCATTCATAGTTGGTAAGTGTACTGGTTGTGAATGGGCTTATAGCAGGATGCTGATTCATACTCTCTGTTTTTGTCCCTGGTCTCCCATTTTTTAGGATGTAAGCTCTTATACATACTTTACTTGAATATCCTGATATTTATTTTTCCTGTTTATTTTTTTCATCTTATAGCAGGTATGATCATATTTTGTCTTTTCATTAATTATAGCTTGCATTTTACAGAAAGTTTGTCATGTATTATATTGTGGGTCCAAATACATATGCTCATGAAATTTACAGATTTTGGAGTCCTCAAATGTATATTTATTCATTTCATTGTTTTTCCCTTGCTCATGTAGCATCAGCCCTCTATTCCTTCAAAAGCAGCAACAAACTCCAACTCAACACACATGGTCAATGTGGGTATACTACATCATTGTACAATAATGTTTATCCAATATTGCTTTTTAATTTAGTCTTCTTTAGAAGATGCTCCATGGATTCATGCACTTCATATAGGCATTGGTCAGTTCTCAGTCAACATTGTTGATTGTATTCATTAGCATTTCTAGCCAATACAATTATCCTAGCACATGTTTTCTTTTTACACCAGCAAGGTGTCAAGGACCCAATCAACACAGCACATCAGCTCTATGAATCCTCTGAAACAGTTCACAAGGTCCAGAAAGCTGTCTCTAAGCTTGCTTTTGAATATGACTTCAAGAATGAAGAGAAGATGAAACAGTTCATGATGGAATTGATTTCTAGCAATCTTATTTGTAGGCCACTTGCTCTCTTAATCTTTGTGGTCATATTTTGAATTTTTTAGCTACAAATATTTCCAAGTAACATGGATACTAGTGACCAATCAAGGCCTGGAATGTGTTTGCATATGCTGTGATATAGATTACCAAAAAGAAGTAGAAAGGATGAGTTGAGTTGCCCTATAACTATCTCATGTACTAGTAGCCAGTGACAAAGAGCAACTGTGCAGAAGATCTGACTAATTGAGCTTGAATGCCCCTGTAAATTTTGAGTATATAGTTCTTGTGGCTGCTTTCATTTTGCATTACCCAGATAAGCTCTAGGATGTTCAAGTTGTTATCTATCAAAAAAGTGGGCAGATAGAAATATCACCCAAGAAAAGAAGTGAACAAACTATGCTCCTTGTATTCTTTTGCAGAGAACTCCAAGATGGGAAATCTCTGGGGTGTCCTGACTAGTTGTATGTCTAGGTCAGGCCTCACTAAAGGAACTCATGCACAGCAAAAATGGGATTCTGACAATTTGAACAGGTTTCATTCTCTCAACAAGGTTCCAGTCTGGCAGCATTATTGTAGAGGAAAAATTCCTTTGCACCTTATCAGGAAAACCACACATAAACATTTGGTAGTCTAAGATGGTATATTCATATTCAACAAATAGAAGAACATGGCCTACCACACAATAGAGAAAAAAAAAAAGAGGGCCATAGAAAAAAAGAAAGAGTAAAAGAAAAGAAGAAGGAACTGTCCATGCCACTGGTGAGGACCAACTCTCAAACCATTTTAGACTCATAGTATGTTATTTCATCCTATACATGTTTGCCTCATGACTACCCTACACATGTTCTTCTCATATATACCTCCCATACTCTACTATGACTCACCTATGATGTAGTTTCATTCTATGGCTATGTAGTCCAGATTCTTATACCCTTTGCCCATTCAAAAACTCTTGTCCCATAGCATAGCATATCTGTAGATTTACCCTGCACTAGTACAAATAGTAGAATAGTATATAAGGGACTCTCCCAGCTCTCAGAAGGACCCAGTCTTGTTCTCTCTGGGGTTTTCCAAAAACCTCCAGACTCCTCTGACTCACTTTAACTGTCCTTAGTATAAGTAACTTGACCTATAAAGGTTTGGTTGTTTCACTTTGTCTTTTGTTTTGTCTCTCATTCATAGTAACTTGAAACTGAAAGTTGTGAATCAGTCTGTGGAAGGCTACTAGCTCATTCCCTTCTGTTCTTGCCCCTGTCCTCTTATTTATAGTTTGTAAGTACACTAATTATGAATGAGCACATAAAAGAGTGCTAATTCAGTCCACCCTTTTCCCTGTTCTCTCATTCATAGGAAGCAGTATAGGCCTGCAGAAGGATGCTGATCTATGCTTCTCTATCCTTGTCACTATCCTCTCATCTGTTGTATGTAAGTGTACTGATTATGAATAGACTTGTAGAAAGATACTGATCCACATATCTCTACCCTTCTCCCTGCCTTCATAGTATGCAGGTGTGCTGATTACAAATGGGCTTGTGGAAGGATGCTGATCATGCTCCTCTGTTCTTCCCCCTATCCTCTCATAGCCAGTAATTACATATAGTACTAATTATGAATAAGCTTGTGAAAGAAAGCTAATGCATGTCTTTCTGTCCTTGCTCCTTTCTTCTGATTCATGGCCAGCAAGCACACTAATTGTGAATGGGTTTGTAGTAATATACTGATTATGTTCCTCTGTCCTTGTCCCTATTCTCACATTTATAGTGCTTGTTATAAATAGGTTTATGAAAGGATACTGATCCATGCTCCTCTGTCCTCATTAATGTCCTCTTATTTATGGCAAGTAAGTGTGAATATGCTTATAGAGGAATACTGACCCATGTCCCCTTGCCCTTGTCATGTTCTCTTATTCATAGGGAGTAAGTGTACTGGTATGAATGGGTTCATAAAGAATACTAATTTAGACTATGGACTCTGACTTCTTTTATAATACCAATCATAGTAGATGGTATGGATGAATTTCACAACCTGTTACTCTATTGACTATTTTCACATTAGGATGTAAGCTTTTATATATACTTTACAATGTCTTGAATATTCTAATATTTCAATTTTTATTTTTATTAACTAACAGATATGAGTATATTCTGGCTTATATTTAATTCTAACTTGTATTTTATAAGAGGTTTGTCACTTTGTACAAGTATTTATACTGACTATCAATGACCTCATAAAATTCACAGTCTTCAAATGTAAGTTCATCCATTTTAGTCATTCATTCATTTTTATTTATCATATCACAAGTCCTCAGTCCCTTCAGTCTGAAGTAATATCAAACTGAATGCCTGCATTAGTTGTGAGTATGCTATATTATTCCACAATAATGTTCATCTAAGACCACTTTAATTCAGTCTCTTTTAAAGATGAATCATGAATCCATGCACTTCATATGGCTTTGGTCAGTCTCCAGTTGAATCTATTCATTGTATTTACTAGTATTTCTAATCAATACAACTGTTCCATCACATGTCTTCCTTCTACACTCAGGCTAGCAAGGTGTTGAAGACCCAATCAAGGCAGCACAGCAGCTTTATAAATCTTCTGGAACAACCTACAATATTCAGAAAGCTGTTTCTGGGCTTATTCCTCAATATGACTTTGAAGATAAAGAGAAAATGGAACATCTCATAATGGAATTGATGTCCAACAATCTCATTTGTAGTTGAAACAACCAAACCTTTACAAGCTTAAGATATTTGTAGAAGGACAGTAGAAAGCAAATCAAGGGGTCTAGAGGTTTGGGAAAACTCCAGAGAGGACAAGACTGAGTCCTTCTAGGAGCTGGGAGGGTCTCTTATATACTATTCTACTGTTTGTACAGGTGTATGGTAAATCTACAGATATAGTACTATGCTATGGGATAAGGGTTCTGGGTGCCATAGGCTGATGGTTTAGGTATCTGGACTGCATAGCCATGGAATGTATCTGCATCATAGAGAGTCTGGCCAAGGCATGGGGGAAATAAAAAGTAAACATGAGAAGAACATGTGTAAGGTAGGCATGAGGCAAACATGTGTGGAATAAAATGACATGCTATGAGTCTAGAGTGATTTGAGGATTTGCATAGTCTAGACTGGTCAAGGGCTAATGGGCCTGGACCATAGTGTTAAGACCGTGCTGACCTCCAGTGTGAACTCCGACAAATAGGGGCTTCAGAGCTCTGGAGGTTGGGACAAGGACATTGGGTTCAGCTTATGTGCTGCCCCCTTGCTAGTGTCATGTCCTAATATTTCAGAGATGGAGTTCAGAGGAGTTCAGAGTAAAGAGCGACAAGATTAGGAGGAAATCATAGAGTCGTCTAAGTTGATAATCAAGCTAAGGTTACAGGTAAGTAACTACAATTTATATACTCAGAGAAAGACACTGGATTAGTAAAGCTATGTAAGAGCTGAGTAAGACTGAGTAAGATGGAGAACAAGTAACCAGAGGGAATTGGATATGTATGAATGCCGGAGCTGTGCTCCTAAGCGAACACAGGTATCAGAGTACTTACAAATCAGAACTAGTACAAAAGGAGAAAACATCAGTAACATCAGAGTAGGCGGAGATCATGGAGTTGTGCGGAGAATCTAGGAGTTGTGCAGAGATATTGGAGTAAGTCAGGAGCTGGGAGAAACAGTATATGACACATAGCCAGGCCTGAGCCAGTGTAGAATAGTCTGGTTCACATAGATGAAGTCAAATATGGGCTAATTATGCAAACAAAGTATTAGGCTTATTGCAAGCCTAAATGGCAGTGGAAAAATATGAGAAAATAGCTATAAAATAGAGTGATTAGGATAGTATTATTGAAACAGCACCAATAAGTATGGTGATGGTCAGCAAGGTGTCAGCAAAGCAGTCATCAAAGTATAGACTGTATAATACATAGTCAGCAAAGTGGTCAGCAAGGTTTAGAGTGATTGTAACAGTAGTCCTCTTGATTCTTGTGGATACATTTTGTTATGCTTGTTCCAAGTAGGACCAAGTGATGACTTGTACAACAAGGGTCACTGTACAGCTGTGATACCTCAAACAACCACTGTGTCATATCCTGGACTTCCATCTCCAGGCATCTCTGCTCATCTCCTGTTTGATCCCCTTTAGATCTTATCCTACACCCTCTTGGACTTACAACTCCAGTTACTCTGGTGTTTCTTCTTTTTGGTCTTAATTAGTTTTTTTGTAAGAACACCTGTGTCTTGCTTATGAGCACAGCTCCAGTTATGTATGTTCCTGTCCTGACTTCACTCTGGTTATGTTTCTTCTGATCTCCTGTCTTACTCAGTACTTACCAATCTGCATTGCTCCATTTACTAATCTGCACTTCAACTCCTATATATAAACTCCTGTACTCTGCCCTTTGTATTTCCTTAGTCTGAATATTAGTTTATTCCTTGATCAACTCCTGATCACTCTGATCTCTGAACTCTGAGACCTTGACAGTCTACCTTTACTCTTTCATCTTACTCAACTTCACTTCAAAGTGTTAGGCCTAACTTCATATCTCTGATCTCTGCAAATACCAAGACATGACTTATGATAAGGGTGCAACACATAAGTTGAAGCCAACACCTGTCTGGCCCCAAGTAACTCTGAGACTCAAAGTTATGACCCCCAACCCTATGACCCTAACACACTACAAGTCCATGAGTTGTAAAGAGGGTCAAAGGACTACCAAGTCTGTCTGATAGGAGTCAAAGGTTTGAAGGTTCAAGGGTGCTTGGAGCTTGGGACAAGCAATCAAGAGGATTTCAAGGGGAACTCAAAGTAAATTCAAGTATCAAGGGAATACAAGACAGAGTATGTTGAGTAGATCTAAGCTGAGGTTACATAATGGAAGACATGGGTTTATATATGATCAAGGGTGGTCATGTGAAGAGTGGAACTAACATAATAAGACCAAAGAGGAAGGAGACATATCATCTAGATTAGTAAGCCAGCAAAGATAAGGCCAAAGCAGGGCTTAAATAGCAGAGGCACTAGTCCAAGGAAACTATGGAATGAAGGAATACTAAGCATCATGGATGAAATAAGAGGGGAAAGAGTCTGAGAGAAATCATAACACAATTGAACATCATTTTTAGCTACAAACATTCCCATACCAGTGTAAAATGTGTACTAGTGACCAATGATATGAGGCCCATGTACAAAATATGTTTGTATGTACTATAACATAGATTACTAGCAATAAGCTGAGAGGGGGTGCAAGTGGCCTTAAACTGACTCCATGTAGCACTACTGGTAACTAATAAGTTGTAACTGGATAGAGGATCAGGTTAACTGAACTTGAATGCCCTTTAAATGTTCATGTAGAGCTCCTGTGGCTGCTTTCATTTTGGAGTACCCAAATGAGTAAGTAGGATGTTCAAGTTCAAGCTGTTGCCTACAAAAATAGTGAGTGGATAGGAATATCAAGATCATGATGTTGCTGCATGCCACAAAGCTTCCTCTCCACCTCACTAGGCTGTCCATATGGCTTGGGAGTCTTAGTTAGTCATATTTCACAGACACTGGCAGGAAAACATGATTTACCATGAAGGAAAATGAAAAAAAGAAGTAAACAAAAAAAGGAGCAACTTGAACTGTGTCACACCACAAGTTCCACAACTGATGATAACTACATACCTATCTGGCTTTGCCCTAAGGATTAATGTATGGGAAAAAGAAAGAGGTGGGACAGGCAATCATGATGGAAGATTGAGGTCCATACCACATGAACATATCTTACCTTCTGATTCAGCATCAGGTCCATAGCATGGTTTGCAATGAATCATGGTAACTAAGGGAACAGTACAGAAAATCAGATGGGTGAAATGCACAACAATAGAAGAGAGCAAAGACAGACAACCTCTTAAGATGGTTACAGCATCTTATAATAAACAAATTAAAAACTATCAAAAAATAAACCTGAACCTCAGGCTGAAGTCTGCAAAGAACAGCTACTCATTGCAATTTGCTATGTTCACAGAGAGGACCAAGACCAACAAGGGACAACAATCTAGAGAAAAAATTCTCAGCCCGTGCACATTTCTTCCCACCCAATTCCCCCAGTAGCACAAGTCCTTGGAAAAGTGATAGTATTTCATCATGTACACCCATTTCTCCTAAATCATGACAATATGGGATCAGCATTGATGAACACTGATGAAGAACAAATACATACAGGTAGGAAGTTGGGATCTGCATATTTGAATTCAGTCTCCTTAAATGGCGTGTACTTTTCATCTAACTTGGGCTGTGTTCAGGAGGACCAGGAATGGGGATTAAACTTGGCCTGACACTGACCCAGCAGGACATAGTGGCTTTGTTTGTAGTGCCGGTGTAGGTGTACCACTTGCTACAGCTGCGGTAGATGGCATTCCAGGCCCATTCATGCCGAGTAGGAGACATGGCTCGACAGGAGCAAACACAGGAGGTCAAGTAGTGGATGAGAAACGCCTAGTTGGAAGGCCCAGGGACGTACCTTGAGGAAGCATGCCGAGAGATGGCATGACACCCGGGGGAGGCATAGAAGCCAGGAGGAAGAGCCCTGTTTTTGTTGTCATTTTACATAAAAACAAGGTAAAAAGGTATTTTTAGTGTCGATGAAGCAAACCGAAACAAACCTCGTGAATGGGATGCGAACTTACCCGGGTGGAGAACCGGGCATACTAGGTGCATCGGGGAAATTGGGAGGAAATGGAGGTGGCGCACCTGGAACAGCACCGGAGGGAAGTGGGACTGTGGGTGCAGAGGAAGCATGACAAGCACGGGAGGGGCAGCATATGCCGAGGGAGTGTACCATATACCGCAGCCTTGGAAGCACCAGGTGGATGAGCAGTAGTGGCATCACTGTGAGAACCTTGTGAGCCTTGAGCTGGGCGCGAAGTTCCTCTTCGCCCACTTCAAGCCGTCTGGTTCGTGATTGAGAGATCGAACCTACTCGAGTTCTACTTCCTTGTGACACTTATAATAGGCGACATCTAGTGCAGGAATGTTCTCCATGCCGGATATTTCGACTACATAGCCACCATGATCAAGGAGCGCATCTGCGAGCCCAGGAAGACTGAAAGAAATACAAATGTGAGGTCAGCAAGGCACTTTTCCGGTTTGAGTTTGTGTACTTGTTGAATGTGAACTGCAAGACCCCGAGCGGTATTCAAGCGACAGGGGCACGTTGTGCTTGAAGTGCTTTTCTTTCTGGTGCTGTATGAGAACTCTGGACAATGCACGTGAACACGATGACGTGTTATGATGTTGGAGGCGGACCCTTCTCGTCTTCGAACCTTCACTTGCAATACCACCCCCGTGGCCATACGATCTGGGCACCTAATCACCTTGAACAAGGGCATCCGGTGTAGCCCGAAAGTCGGGGATATTTTTTTTGCAGCGGTACAGGAAAGTTCTACTTCCTCAGAACCTCTCAACAACTTGAATGTCCATGGTACCTGGAGAGCAAAAGAAAAAAAAATAATAGGTATCGATGACAGTGCACAGAACGGACGGGCTGCTACTTTTATACCGTGTCCCTGTCGACCCCGGGGATGTGGGTCAGCCAAGGATGTGTGATTGGAGGAACTCACATCGTGTCATCAGGTTCCGAGTCAGCGTAAGTTAAAAGGTTTGAGACGGATTCGTCAAGTAGCTTGCCACAATCACGTTGGGCCACATGCATCCTGGAATCAACTGATGGCACGTGTACTGGTAGAAATTCCTCTCCCGTGGTCCCGGGGAAAGGCCACTATAATTGAATTGAATTTTGAGTAGCGGCTCGACACGAGTCCGCAAGGATTCACACCGGGATCTAGGTGAGCATCTCAAATAGGACACCAGCGACGCCACTCTCTCACCTATCGATTGGTATCTCGACAGGCAATTGCCCATCCAAGAACAATTTGAGCTGGTTATCACCAATCGAAATTGCTAGTATACGGCATGGTAGACGCCTGCGTAGGTACAAAGGACGTTTGAAAAGGATGAACGGTAACACAGAACACTGTAAATTTGATTGACCTAAAGTTAATGAATGTAATAACGAGCAAAATGGAGAAGAGTCAGAAGACCTTGGGTGCACGATGTTGTGCACGTTTTGGTGTTCCCGTCCCACCATCCTCTGCATCAATATCTTGGACCTGTTGAGCATGAAGACGACAGATCTTGTTCATGCCGTTCTATGTGTTAGTACCAACGGCGCTGAATAGCTCCTACTTTATCGTTTGCATGTGTCAAAAGGGCAACAGAGCCAGGAGAGAAATCTAGGATATCTAGTAAATATGACAGAATTGTAAAGTTGGCAAAGGTCCGACGAGGAGGAAACTACGAAGAAAATACCTCAAGGTAGCTAAATGATAAATGAAGGGCAGGCCACGGTTGAGTGAACCAAGGTGGGCGCCGCCGTCTTTGGTTTGTGACACGACCGCAAACCATCAATCTCTTCTACTGACATTCAAGACTTGCCGGTCCTCAGATCTCAGACTTCCACTCGATCCTAATTCTGTTTCCAGATGAGTATATGTCCATGAAGATTCTCCACGGTTGGAGCCCACGGAACTTGTGCCGTTAGATCAGATTCAAGGTGAGAGGACAATCAGCTCACAAGCGACCACCTGGTCGACTCTCCGTATGAACCATCCGCACCAGCTGGATCACCACATACGGCGCAAATAGGCAGAGCAATTCTTAATTCCGTGGTCCCCGGATATTAGAAGGTGGTGTAGTGGCAGAAGCCAGCTCAAGAAGTGACGGGGACGGTTAGAACCAACCGAGTGGGATGCAGACTCACAATCCGAGAGGCATCTTAGCAGGTGACTAGACAGGGGATGAATGTTAATTTTCAGGCGGTGTATCCACTTGGGAAGCTAGTAGTAGTAACGACCGTTCCTCCACCACAAGGCAGTAATTCCGCGTTCTCCGGCGTGTCCTCACGTTCAGTTGCTTCAGGAGGTTCTGCTTCACCCACAGACGAAGGAGCCGACACGTCGACGTCTACCGCTGCACTCTCTGCGTCGTTCGTGCTCATGGCGCGCCTCCCAGACCTGGCAAAGTTGATCGTGAATGAATTACACCTCGACTGCGTCCAAACAAGGCCGTTTGGCAAGACCAAGGTCAGGGCCACGGTTCCCGTAGAGTTCACCGCGCTTCTTGGACGTGTTTTCTACCAGCCGGGGCGCACCCATCCCAACAGTCACACCTGCTTCTTCAAACTTTGCGACCTTGTCTCGTAACCTTTCGAGCTGGGGCTAGGCAGTCCTCGAGGTGCAAGCCTGCACTAATTGGTGGGTTTGGAGGGACACACTGCGTTGCTGAGGGCTGCGATGTGGCCCTTGACTCGGAATGCGGCCTGGTTCGGATGGTTAGTCGCCTTGAGCTGTCCGGGCATTGTCAGCGAGAAAAAAAAAAAAGACGACCAGTTGAACAATGAACACGCCCCAAGGACCGGGCCGCCGGCTCACGTAATTTAAATAGTCGACTTCAGGCAGAACGATTGGTTAAATGCTTGACAATAGTCCGCACCGGCTACACACTCATAAATACTATCATAATGACACTACATCAGAGTCGTCGTCCCCGATCCCTTTCGACAGCCAATACGATCGCCGTCGTGCC
>JBBPMZ010000474.1:0-13431 GCA_038090575.1 Tylopilus cf. pernanus | reverse complement strand
CAGTGTCGAGTTCGACTGGTGTGCTACCACGTGTGCGCGCAAGCTGCGGGGGATGGGCGATACTGTGAATGAAGACAGGACAAACATTGGTGGGAAGACGATCATAATCAACTATACAACCCCCAAACTGTCACACTACTTCATAAACCATCAGTTTGGACAAAGATAGCAGAGATGAGAATAGATAGAAATGACCATTTCCAACTACAGCCAGGTTATACTGATCTCTACCAATGTCATCAAATTTCCCCTGGATCTCTGTGATGGCATTGGGGCTACTGTTCCATCGACATTACCAAGTTAATTGATTCGGGATGTTGTACTGTGGGAAGTTTCGATGCAGCTTTCTGAGTGTCTGGAGAATCGACGGGACGGACGAGAAACTTTGCGAGCGCGAAGTAGACAGGATTTGAAATTTGGGCGCTCGAATGTTGACAATAATTAATTAGGACGGAGAATCATAGGATGGCGACTTTACTAGGGTCGATTTATCCCAGTAATTCAATTGCAATATCGGTGATGACTTTCTGAAGCATAGGCTGCGGCATGCCATGCCATTGACAGTCCTACATAACTGCGCAATGGCACCAACTCTTCCTTTTTTCTTGCTCCTGACGTCTCTCCAGTTCTCTCTGCCGTGCCATTGCAGCCTCCCTCTCTTGTTCCTTGTGACGTCTCTCCTGTTCCTCCGCCTCTTGCCTCTGACATTCCTCTGCAGCCCATCTCTGCCTCTCTGCCTTTTGCTTGTGACGTTTCTCCTGTTCTTCTGCCCCTTGCCTTTGACGCTCCTCTACAGCCCACCTCTGCCTCTCCGCTTCTTGCTTGCGACGTCTTTCCTGTTCTTCTACCTCTTGCCTCTGATGCTCCCATTCTTTCACGTCTTGCTGTGAAAATTGTGCACTCTGTTCAACAGACAGCCCTACATTCCACGTCTCTGCAGCCTGCTCCTCCCATTTTTTCACCTCTTGTGGTGAAAGTTGTGCGCTGTCTGCAACAGACTGACCTGTAGGCTGCCTCTCTGCAGCCCGGCCTTCCCATTCTTTCACATCGTGTGGTGAAAGTTGTGCGCTTTGTTCAACAGGTGACCCTGCGGCCCACCTCTCTGTAGCCCGCTCCTCCCAATTTTTCACCTCTTGTAGTGAGAGTTGTGAGGCCTTCTTCCTAGGGTCCCTCTCTGCAGCTCGCCCTTCCCATATTCCCACCTCTTCTCGTGAAAGTTGTGCAATACTCGGAGCTGTCTCCACATCTCTTCGCGACTCATCTAAACGTAGTTGTGGAAGTTTTAAGTCATCTGTCTCCTGCGGCTCCCAATTTTCTCGCTCGCGATGCCTCTCCCGTTCTTCTCCCTGATGTGCCACTGCAGCTTTCTTCCACTTTTCATGCTCGTGACGTCTTCCTTCGGTACGAAAATCATATGGTGCTTCGCAAGTGATAGAGTGACTTGAGGAGTTCATGATAAATGGGTTTAAAGATCCCGATGGTCAGTCGAATTCACTAGTGAGACGAGAGGCACGGGATGATGAGTCGTAGATCCACGCACCCTCCTCATGTCACACAGCATGCCAGAAAAGTAAATGAAATTTCGGATCCTCGAGTATTCAGCGTGGCAGCTACAAGAACCCTTCCTAATTCTGTCTTTACAACTGAAGAAATGTCTGAAGCGGCTTGACATTCGTCTTTTTGTATGGCCTCCTGCACCTTCATGTAGGCCAATTTACATTGCTCCTGGTATCACTAGAGAGGCGGATCGTGTGTGCGCACGTCGGAATCTGACCTTTTCATGTAAGATTCTTCTGGCCATTTCTGCGTCTGATTCTAAGATGTACTGACGGTAGCATTGCTAGAGGTGCATCTGACTTCATAACTCTCGCACCATCTTTTACCATCTACCGACGTGGACAAAAGAATCTCAAGTTGGCTTGCTACGTGGATAGAAGTGCTGTACACCAATTTTTAGAGGCGATGACCGTTTCTTTCTGGAGGTCATCTGTGATTCTCTTCGCACGTCGTTCATAACATGAACCAGATCGCGCAGACCTGATGATTGCGCAAATACTGCCACCGTGGGTTCAAAGTTCACTAAGTACCTGGTACAAGTCAGCGATCCATCTATCCCAAAACGTACCCGTCATTTCACCCAGACCTATACCATTCGTGCTCAAGGCCATAGTTAGCCACCAGTCCTTGATCATCTGCACATTGAACGGACTGGAGATCTCGAGTGCCTGGGCGACGCGCGATGCAATATCCTTCAGATTTTCAAGGTCACGTCCACTCAACGTGCAAGGAGCGAGTACGAGGGTGGCATCCCCAGAATGGACACCGGCATTTTCAACATGTTAGCTGATCGAGTGCACGAACAGCCGGCCCTTGTACGCAACGGCGTCGATATCGATCCCCTGCGCATTGGAAATGAGCTTAATAATGACAACAGGATGGAGAGGGGAGGCGGAGGACGCGGCAGTAAGCGTGTGCAACAGCGCCAACTCTTCGTGGACAACGTTCATTGCAGCGCCGGAAAGGACATACGAAGATCGCACAAGGACAGAGTAGCTGTATGATGAACATCAGGATTCTATGGTCCTCAACGGGGCGAACTCACGTCCAGGCACCTAACACGGTCTGCAAATTCCTTGGCGGCCTCCGGGGATGTGACTTCGGTCCATTTGGGTTGGTTGACACCGATCGACAAGGACGCTTAAGAACTTGTAGCGGTCCTTTGTATTGTCGACCTGGGAAGGATCTGTGCCAAGGACGTTGAGGGATGGTGGAACGACAGAGAGACTGCCAACGGAGGAGAGCGCCTACGACGTGTTGACAATATTTTCAATTTTGTAGAGGAATCACTGCGGGCAAGCATTAGCACAAGATAGTGCGAGCATTGACCAAGACAAACCTTGTTAATCTTGGTCAAATCGTGAATCTCGTCCACATTGTACTTGCCATTGTACATGGCGTACGCGATCGCAAATAGCCGCATGTCTGTGGGACGCCTGAGCGCGCGCTCCAACTCCGCTGCATCCTCCAGCTTTTTCAGTCCTCCAACCACCTCGAACCCGCGCCACCGGGGATCGACCATACGGACAGCCTTTTGCAAGCTCTCTTCGAACGTCCGGCCAATGGCCATGACTTCACCGACGCTCTTCATGGCGCTACCGACCTCACGGTTGACTTCGTTGCTGAATTTGGCGAGGTCCCATTTCGGGATCTTGGTCACAATGTAGTCAAGGGACGGCTCGAAGCAAGCAGTGGTCGTCTTCGTGACAGCGTTGGGCAGCTCTGGAAGAGTGTGGCCGAGAGCAAGTTTGGCAGCGGTGTAGGCGAGGGGATAACCGGTTGCTTTGGAGGCGAGTGCAGAAGAACGGCTCAGACTGAAAAAATGTAAGTGTGTATCTATCGGAGACGCTAGCCCACATACCGCGCGTTGACTTCAATGACACAGTATTCCCTCGACTCTGGGTTGAGAGCGTATTGGATATTACATTCTCCAACAACACCCAGATGCCGAATGACCTTGATGGCTGCACTCCGCAGCATGTGGTACTCGTCGTCGTTTAATGTTTGGCTGGGGGCGACAACGATCGAGTCACCCGTGTGCGTTCCTAGAGGGTCAAAGTTTTCCATGTTGCAACAGATGATGGTATTGTCGGCACCATCACGAACGACCTCGTACTCGAGTTCTTTCCAACCTTTCATGCTGCGTTCGATGAGGACCTGAGGGGAAAGCGAAAGAGATTTGGCCGAGAGATCGCGCAACTCGACAGGATTATTGGCGAAACCAGATCCCAGACCACCGAGAGTGAACGCGGAACGCAGGATGACAGGGTAGCCAATTTTTTCTGCAGCTTCGAGAGCTGCATCGACAGTAGAGACAGCAGTCGACTGTGCCACTGGTATGTCGATTTCTGGGGTTGTATGAGGAACTGATCGTTCATCACACAAACACGAGCACGAACCTTTGAGAGCTTGTACAAACAGGTCACGATCTTCCGAGACTTCGAGCGTCCTGATGGGTGTCCCAAGGACCCTGACGCCAAGGCGATCGAGAACGCCCATCTTGTCGAGCGCAATTCCAACGTTCAAAGCACTCTGTCCACCGAATGTGAGTAGAATACCGTCAGGACGTTCCTTTTCCAAAACGTATGCAACATAGTCCGCGGTGATAGGGAGGAAGTAAACTTCGGACGCCAACTGATGGCTGGTCTGCCAAGTAGCGATGTTCGGGTTGATCAACACGGCGTCAACGCCTTCTTCGCGAAGGGCTTTCATAGCTTGTGAGCCAGAGTAATCGAACTCGCCGGCTTGACCGATGGAGAGGCCACCACTGCCGACGACGACGACCTTTTTAACTTTTGGACGATCGAGCTGGGGAAGGACCTTTGCAGACAATTTTCGGGCAAGCTCTGAAGGGGAATTGAGGACGTGTTCGCCATCTTTTGGTACGTATGAACCGACAGCCGGGGCAGCGATCGCACGCAGAGGGTGGGTGGGTGCGATACGAGCACGGAGGGGAGTCGTTGAGAAAAGGCGGGCAGAAGGGTGGTGAGCACGGGCGAGGATATTTAGAGAGCGCGACGTGGATGAGAGTTTAGAGAGCATGTTCAGAGAGGCAGAAGAGAGAAGACGAGGTCGCTGAGATAGCTATCAAAACTGTCAACAACAACGAGAAAGCAAAAAGACGTCGACTGACTCGTCGCGGGTGTTCTGAGTGAAAATCATATACGAGCTCAACGCTCTCTGCAATCGTGGTCTTGATCAACGTCAGTTTTTCACTTTTCTTTGCATGCGTTTACTCCCACGGCCAGAGGTATTCACGGTCACGCGACGCGGATCCCCTTGGCGACTGTCATTGGGGCAGACTCAGGCTGAGAGGAGGTTCGGTGAGTAGGGCAATATATTAATCTACGTTTGTCCGTCCTCATTTTTATCCGTGATAGACAAATTGATAGAACCGCCCATTCTTGTGGCGCACCTTGCGCAGGAGCGGAGTGTGGACAGTTGAATGCGTGCGATGTACACAGTACATCCATTGCGAAAAAGATCCCGTCTAGATTGTCGATTGGCTAAGTCATGTCTGTTCATATCTGACATCATAATATTTATCAATGCGATGGCCCGGGCTTGAAACTCGCGGTTCGATACTAAATAAGCAAACCTTTCCCCTCGTTCCGTCTATTATAATTGGTTCGTAACTCATGATCCACGCATAGATTCCTAGTACTCGTGCTGCGAGTGATGAGAACCTAGCTCGGCAACTTACGTTGGTATCATAATCATACCTGAAGTTAACGTAGTTTCTTCGGATCCTTGCGTTGCTTCGCACTGTTGGATCGGTTTTTTCTTCCCTCACAACTCCTACTCTGTACTGACGCTACAGCCATCGTTTTTTGTCCCCTCTGTAAGCCTCCCCTTCCCACCCTGAGTTCTGCCTGTAGCCTCCAGCATTCAGTCTCGGTTCTCGTACTCACCGTCATACCATTGCCCTTATCCGAGTCACACCCATCTTACCGTCCGCACTGTTAATTGCATACTCATTTTGACTTCGTGAGTGCGCTCCTACGTTGTATTTTTCGTAGATCCATTGAATTCTGTCGTCTTATCGTGGCAAATCATCCTCTTATTCAGGTCGTCGCTTCCTCCGAGTCCCCTTGCTACAAGCCCTCGTCGTACATCTTCTGCCTCTCGCATTATCCTCCTACTCATCCCCGTTCCTCTTTAGCACGTCTCTTTACTGCATCTTTCATATCTGTCCCTCTTCGCCAGGCTTCATTGTATCAGTACCCCAGCTCTCGTCACTCAGCCTTCTTCTCTTTTCCCCACCTAGTCTCTGAGCCGCCTCTCCCTCGCGTGACTTCATTCCTGCGCCCATCCCTTGGACATCGTATCGCACTCTCATCCCTCCCTTCTGAATCGCACACCATCGCCTGCCGTTCACCTCTCACTGCTTCTCATTCCGCATCTCTTATTTCAGTGCCCTGCATTTGTAAGTTCTCATACGTACGTTTTTTGCCCGTCTCGTTCGACGAATTTCTCTACCAGCGGTCTCGCCTACTCTCGCCTGTCCACCCGCGTCTGGTTACGCTCTCTTCCCCTCCCCTTGCTCTCGTCTCCTTGTGTTATTTACAACTGCCTGCCCGGCTCTCGTCCCTGCCCACTGAACCTTGCCTGTTTCTAATCCATTGTCTTCCCCATTACCTTTCCCCTCCATCTTCACACCCTTCCTCTTACCTACACTTGCTTCATTGTGGTCATTTTGCTATCCAACATCTCTTATCTGCCACTCTTCTATCATTTCCCATCCAGCCCTCAATCTTCACCTTGTTGTCTTCCTCGCAACTCTCTGCATCTTGACCCTCTTGTCACTTTCACCATATTCCTGCAGTCAACATGTCCTCCCAGGTGAGCAACCCTCAAACTGACAAAGTTACCTTCCAAATCACTGGTATGTCTTTGCCAATTGGTGTATATACTTGGTAAAGCTTATCACACTTGTGCAGTCAATCAACTGAAGCTTTCGAAACACCTTTCTCGAAATGACATCCGAGTCAGTATCTGTATTAGCGAGTGGTCCAAGATAACATGCTCAGGGAAAAAACCACTATTTCATCAAACAATCATATGGAACCATCCATTCCTTTTGTGAGCACCATGACACTTCCAATATCACCATTCCTGACTTTCCATGTAGCTCTGCTTCTCCCTCCACAGATGTTGTGATTGCCATCTGGACTCTTCCAAAGAAGCTCAGTCCTACATGGGACAAATATCCAGTTGGTGAAAAGATGGTCACAAATGTAGCTAGCTTGCTTGACTCTGCCAATGAATGGAAATGTGAGTCTTATTTTATGTGTTACTCAGGTAAGATGTTGATAATGTAGTAGGCAATGTCCCTGGACTACATGATGGCCTCACAGTCTTATCCATGACTTGCAGGCCCTCTGAAAAGCTAGTAAGTTCTAAGATCTTGATCTTGATTTTATACATGATGAAATGTGCACTGTAGACTGTGCCAGAAGATCATCACTGCATATCAGCTTTATCAAAGCTGGATATGAAGATAGATCAATTCAGCAGGAGATTCAAGAATATGTCTTGCATACTCACACAAATTGAAGTGGGGCATGCATTACTAGATCTCTGTCCAGAAGGCCACAAATTTCATATCACCATGCTAAACAATCTTGTGGCTTCCTACACTGCTTCTTACAACACAGGGGGTAGACTCTGTGATATCAACAGGGCCATTGAGCTTGCAGAGAAGAGGCTCCACCTTTGTCCAAAGGGTCACCCAGAGCATTCCAGAGCTCTTGGTGATCTTGGTCTATCTTTATATAAATTATATCAAGTCCAGGGCAACCAAGCAGGTTCCAACAGGCTCATAGAGATGCAGCAGACAAGGCTTGATCTATGCCCAGTTGGCCACTGGCAGCATCCTTATGCTCTTAGGGACCTTGCATTATCCTTGAGATTGCAATATGATGCACAGGGAAACATGGCAGATCTGGACAGGGCTATTGAAATTGGTCAGCAAAGACTTGATCTTTGCCCACCTGGTAACCCAGAACATGGAGAGGCTCTTGGAAACCTGTCAATAGACTTGAATATGAGATACAAGAAGCAGGGAAAAGTGGATGATTTGAATAAATGCATTGAGCTGGCAGAGAAGCAGCTTAAAATCTGTCCACATGGACATCCATACCATGGACATAGTCTCATCTGCCTTGGGTCCTCACTCAGTGTTCTCTATGATCTACAGAAGTCTACCTCTGATGGCCTTAAAGCAGTAGATTTACTCAAGCAGGCATTAGGAGTTTATCCAGTCCAACATCAAGATTTTCCTCTGGTTGTGAACACTTTGGCTAGTGCAATCATTAACATCAATACCCATTCCTCATCAGGATCTAATCCACTATTCCCAACAATAGAAGATGCATTTGAAACCTACAAGAGATTAGTGAAGATACCTGGGTCAGCTGCTTCATTTCATTTGTGGAATGCAGCCAAATCTTGGGTCAACAATGCAGAAAAATACAGCCACCCATCAGAATTGGAGGCCTACCAAACTTCACTCAATATTTTGGACCATTATACCTCCCTTCGCACGTCACTCGACTCCAGACATCAGGTATTGCAAGCAAGGGTGGCTGATCTAGCCAACAACGCGTTTTCGTGCGCTGTGAGGCATGGCGACCTTCAAAAGGCTGTCGAGTGTCTGGAACAAGGGCGGGGCATCTTATGGAACCAACTGGCCCGTTTTGACATCTCACTGGCTGCGCTCGAGGCTCGGGGAGGCAACCATCAAGGTCTCAGCAACAGTTTCGCACAGCTAAGTGCGAGTCTTCGAAACATCACCCAAGGGGCTGGAGCCAGTGAAATGGAGCCATACTGGCGTGTCCACGAGGAATGGGTGTCCGTGGTAGACGAGATTCGTCGTCAGGATGGATTCTCACGGTTCCTTCTACCTCCCTGCTTCGCTGATCTCCAGCACGCCGCCGAACATGGGCCAGTGATCATTGTCAACGCGAGCGACCATGGATGTGACGCGCTCATCGTTCTCTCTGATCGTTCGCCCGTACACGTACCCCTAGAATATTGTTCACTCGAAAGCGTTGTCCGGTTATGCACCCGATTCTCGGAACTCATTCAGGACCCTCACGCATATGCCAGCGGTCCAGGGGACAACAGAGACTGTTGGCTCAGGAGCATGTTATGCGAGCTTTGGGAAAACGTCGTCGAGCCAATTGTCGATGTCCTCCAGAACGACATTCAACTTCCTCAGCACTCGCGCATATGGTGGTGCCCGACGTCCCACTTTACGGTCCTACCCTTCCATGCTGCTGGTCCACATCGGGCAAAAGGGAACCAGCCGAATCTCGTGGATATCTATGTCTCCTCGTACACACCTTCGCTCTCATGTCTCATCCGCACGCGCGAACGGGCACGTTCACAAAAGGCAGCCCATCTCCAAGTTGCCTCTGGAGCCACGAATACGGTCTCGTTTGCGGCTGTTGGTCAGTCCACACCTCACGCAGATCTCGAGCTATCCACCTTGCCATTCGTGGATCACGAAGTGGCACGCATCCGTGACGAGACCAACATGTCACTCAACCGTGTGACGTTCGAGACGGTCACTGGCAAAGCAGCCACCATCGAAGGTGCCGTGAAAGCGTTCAAAAACTACCGTTGGATCCACCT
Organism: Tylopilus cf. pernanus; assembly: GCA_038090575.1. NCBI lineage: Eukaryota > Fungi > Basidiomycota > Agaricomycetes > Boletales > Boletaceae > Tylopilus > Tylopilus cf. pernanus. The sequence continues at coordinate 4,236 of JBBPMZ010000474.1, read as the reverse complement.
CGCTTGCCACGGTGCGCAACACGCCGAGAAACCGTTCGAGTCGTGGTTTGCGATGGGCGATGGCAAGCTCACCCTCATGCGCATCATCCAGGAACGGTACGCCCATTCCGAATTCGCGTTCCTCTCTGCATGCCACACCGCGCAAGGGGATCGGTCTACGCCAGACGAAGTGCTTCATCTCGCGGCGGGGATGCAGTTCGCCGGGTTCAACGGGGTGATCGGGACGCTGTGGAAGGTGGACGATGAAGTCGCGCATCAGGTAGTCACGCGATTCTACCAGAAGATGTTTGAGCAACCTGTGCTCGATTCCGAATATGCGGCGACGGCGTTCAACTTTGCGGTGCGTCACTCGCCAGAGGTGCCGCTGGAGAAACGAATCGTGTTTGCGCATATCGGAATTTGAGCCCTTTCGTGCATGGTTCTTTTGATTTTTCCTTCCCGCTGTTGTACGATGCTCCAAGTCTAACTTTGGTCAATAGAAACATTAGAGTCGTTTGTCGACGCTATGGCCTTCGCACGTTCTTTACCCATTTACCGCAGACGAAAGAACTGATCTGTTATGTACGCCATAGAAATAGCATACAATTGTTCTGGAAATCGATCACGGTTCTTGCCATATATTGGTTTCACTACGCACCCAATGGTGAAAACACAAGAACTTTGATTTTAGCTGAATTGAAAGTGAAAGTACCGGCACTGCATGACGGTCGTCTGTGAACAATGCTTCAAGGATATCCAGGTTCTCGCAACCTCCGCCCTTGTGACCGAAGTTTCCAGTATTCCTGTAATTTCGATCTGTAAGGACGAGATCTCAGGTCAGAGATACCCCATTGAATGTCCCCAAGACGACACGAGCGGGAGTACTCGGGACAAGAAGTTTGTACCGGCGGCGATCAATGGCTCGGAGCGCCTCACGATGCAAATGGAAGCTTAGCGTAGAAGGAAACCCTTTGACATCTACCCACTGGTATTGTTTCCCCCTCTTCTTTACCGTGACCATGCCCCCACCAAGTGGGCATACTCAGTCTCCAGCGCGCAGCCAATCTAACTCTGACAACTGGAACTCAGACGACTACATGGCCCTGGGAGGTTCGTATCCTATCACATTTCAAAGTCTCATGCGTGCTCATGGTTTGCCATCATACATGGATAGTGTTTGTAGGCATTGTTGTGGTGCCCTTGCTTCTCGTCTGCGTCTTTGCAATGCGTAGCATATGTTGGACGGGAATATGTCGCCGTGCCAAAGTCAATGAAATGCGGGCAGCTACGAACAAGCAGTCAACCAATGCTCAAAGGCCCAAGAAGGGTGAGGAAGATGAAAAGGGTTCGTGTGCAAGTGGGGAAGGAGACGCGCTGCCCGTAGATCTCACTGAAAAAGAATCTACAAACCTAGTGAACTCGAAATCTAAGTTCACACGGGTGGACCCGCCGAGTGTTGACGAGGACAAGATAATAGATCTACCACCTTACCCACTGGAGACCAATATTGCATCTTAGTCCCTGATTTGGAAAATACGAGGCAAGGGGCAGCTTCAAAGCACAGACGTGAATAAATGAATCAATTAAACGAAGACCATATTCACCAGCGGAGTGCATATGCATATAGGAACGACCGAGACGGTTCAAGAACCTTGTGACACTTCCAAGATCCGAACAGGCCAGCTAATTAGCAAGCGTTTTTCACGGTCAAAGGAAAACTCACTTGAGAGCCTGAGGTTCATTTGACACTTCAAGCTCGGAAAAATACCACTCCCCAGGATTCCGCGCAGATAGTCGCATAACAGTGGGATAGGGATTGCTTTTGTTGTGTTCAGAAACGGAAACATTGGCCTTGATGTGAATCATGATAGGAAAAATCGTGGCCCAAGAGAACCAGTTATCCCGTTATAAAAGCGCACCGCAGTCGGGTCCTCAGTGCGAACTCTAAAAGTCGAGTTTTAGGAACAACGTCAGGATCCGCGAGTTAGGCATAAAACACGTTGAATGTACCCAACAAAAGCTCAAGGGAAAGGGCATGGTATCTGAACGACGTTGACTCTTGAGCACGACTCTAGAAAGAGAAACAGCAAGGTTCGTATCAACCTTGGGTCTATGGTTAGAAAACCGGTTTACACGCACGGGAGAATGATTAAGGCAACATGGTATCTGCGCAGTCAGGGGCTCGGTGGCCCTGTGTCGATTCGATCTGATCACCTCGCTCAACTGACATTTGCCCCCACCATTATGCAACTTCCAGAGCTCGGTCAATGAAATGTTCCTGTATTATTCGGATAGACAAAGGACATATAAATATACTGAAGTACGTCAGTAAGTATGAAAGAGGTGTACAGCCAGTGGCTTACCTGCAGTCGTGGTAGTAGAACGAGACTGGCCATGAAGCACAGCGTGGGTCGATGTCCATATATGGTAGTGTGACGTATGTGGTTACGTAATGAAAAAGGAAATCTACCGACTGGTCTCCAAGGACCAACATCCCGCGAGCCACTTGAACGCATGAAAATGCAACAGGGGAGAACGTCGATTGTATGTCCTGCCAGGTGGCCGGGTTCAAATTCAAGTCCGCAGATGCCACTCGGCGCCGGCCGCCGCCGCCTGGTGTTTGTGCTTGAAGTTGCTCAGAAGAACCACTGGAATATTTTCGCCTGAACCACAACCACAGATCACCTTCAAGGGTGTCATTCGACGAACACCCGCGCACCAAGGGGCGACAGATGTATAAGAAAATAACAGCCTGGCGTTATGCTCTGCGTTCACCACGGTGACCATGTGCAGGCACTGCTGGCAAATGTGCACGCAGTCTCCAACCCCTGGCCAATTCAATGACTCCACCTGTGGCTAGTAACTGGAACTCTGGTCCGGACCACTACGAAATGTCGTTGGTAAGTTCTGGCCAGCGTAGTCTGTGACCGTGACAGAGGCCTCACATAAGTCAACGCAAAGCTCCTATCCCCACCATCTCCAACGCTCGCCATGGACTCCACCATCTCCCCACCCTCTACCGTTACGTCCCCGGCTCCAACTCCCAGCCAATCCGGCGACTATCCCTTCTTGGCGAACGGCAAGGATGTGGGAAGTTCGTATCCCATCATATCTGGCACTCCTTGCGGACACTCAGTCGTTTTTTTGACGTCTAGTTTTTTTTGCCGTTTTAGGGGGGATCATGCTGCTTAGCCTTTGTTGCCTTTCGATCTCTGTGGCTACGAAACCCCCAGAAGACGTGGAGGCACAGGCAGCTGATGTGAATGAGCCTCCAACCGACACTCCGAAGGGAGGAGAAAGCGAACAAAAAGCGGATCCAGGTGCGGACGGCGAAGAAAAGACTGCGGCGCTACCTACAGAGCCCCTTAAGTCCAAGTCCCAGTCGCTGGATGAGAGCAAGAGCATGATGACAGATCTAGCGCCGCCCTATTCGGGTCCTTCGGTAAGTAGTCCTCCTTTCTGATCACAAGCGAGGAAAGAGCTCACAGTTGAGTCGGAAGCCATTCATGCCTCCTTCATATCCACCTCCGATTTACGTAGCGGCTGCAAATGTGTCTCAGGAGCATGAAGCAGCGGCGACGCCAAATCTAGCTGGCAATGTTGGGTCAGAACGAGGGAGTTGTTGATGGGGGAGTTGAAGAGGAAAGAAATAGAAAAGAGATTGACTACTAGTATGACCTATCACCTTAAACTTAGATAATTTCCCACAAGTTGATAGATTCCAAGCCTGTATTGCCACCAAGTTTGCTGGTGAAACCTCTGACGAAAGCCTGCCTCAAGTGGGAGTATCATGGTCAACAGTACTAGTGATGAAGGTTTCAAAGAGATCCTGCAAACATCAAATAGAAGGGCATGTAGTCGGATCTGCCACCCGTCTGGGCAAGTCTACCATTTGAAGATGAAACCCAATATCACAGAGTGAAACTGACCAATTACTGAAGGACATCGCTCACGCACGGTAATGACCTTAGGACGAGCGGTTGAGGCGATCTTCCTGCTGTACCAGTACCGATTTCCACAGCGAGAAAGATGATGACATTGATGAGAGGCTTGGACGACTTCTCAATGTGACTCGAGATCAGATCGATTATATTGTGAAAATAATTGTACGACGTGGCTCTGAGTCTCTGACACCCCTGGGACGATTGAATAAGTCCCTGTAACATAGGCTGTACATAGCTACAAACATATTCCGCCTAGGTAACTATTAATGTGGTTGAAACATAGTTAACAACAAACTGACAAAATGTTCCTGGC
>JBBPMZ010000473.1:0-13442 GCA_038090575.1 Tylopilus cf. pernanus | reverse complement strand
TGTTGATTTAGACAGCATACTGAGGCAGATTGACTTGTATAAATTCACAGAGTGGTTAGCATGGTTCCTGGTAGTGAGATGAATTGTTCTACATCCTTCTAGCTACATTCCATCTCTATAGTATGAGGAGCATTAACCACACAAGAGATGAGATTAAAATATTTCTTTGTGTTATGTCAATTTCTAACATTGAAATACTGATTTTGAGTGCATATGGGCCAAATAAATTCCAAACAAATCAGGAAAAATCATCAAAAATTATCCTGCATGGTACTATAGATAGGGGATGGCTGTGCACTGGTTGCAACTAGTTGCCTGACAAGCCATGAGACCAGACAACTGCAACTGCAACTGGTCAGCAACTGGGGCAACTGGCAACTGCAGTTCAGTTGCAACTAGATGTGGTCCAGTTCAGTTGCCAGTTGCACTACCAGTTGCCAACTGGACTTTAAAACACTATATGTGTTGAAACTTGAAGTTCACTATATTGCATATCAACTAGACAGATAGTACAATATTGTGCTATGTAGTTCACCTTACCCTAAACATTGTAATATTGTCTAGTGATAAACTATGTTGAACTATATTGCATATCAACTGGACAGATAGTACAATATTGTACTATGTAGTTCATCTTATCCTAAATATTGTAATATTGTTTAGTGATATACTATGTTGAACTATGTTGACTACAGGAAGTGATAAGTTACTACATAGTACTACAGTGGCAACACCATACAATATATCTATGCAGGTGACTATGGACTCTGAGATTTTTTCCTGATGTTGTAAGCTATTGCATGCGCTCATAAGTAAATACACTCACCAGCCCTCTTTCGCCCACTCCGCTAATTGCTGATCAAGCTTCGCGCCATGGTACGGATCCTTCTGAATATCTTGCAACATCCCCAACATAGTCAAAAACACCGAGTTGTAAGATTTGGCGGAAAAATTAGGAAGCGATTTGCCATTGCCGTTTCTAGCGAACCCGTTGAGCACACAATTGTACTGAGCATAAGTGAGCAAAAAATAAACAACGAATGAGAGATGATAAGCTACCGCAGCCCCGACGAGCGCCAAACACGTCAAGGGAAGAGAATTTCGGAATTGATTGGGTCGCTTATCTGCGACGCGATAGGTACCGGTATAGAAGAAATCAATAGCACCTTGTTTGAGGGATGGATGCGCAAAGTTATTGGTCCTTCCCTGTACGTGTTGAGTCAATATTAGAATCAGACAACGATCAACGCAAAAATAAATAGACGGCATACGTTGTCGTCCAAACCATTTCTTAAGAACATCGATCGGTCAAGAAGCTTTGCTGCAGCTTCCTCGACCCACGCGGCACGTCGCTGAGGTGGAACATCATCCGGAGGGACTAGTTTGAACGCGGTCAGAGCACAGGCGATGGCCACCTTCTTCAATTCAGATCGCCATGTGGACATATCACCAAGGAGCTGAAAGAACGGGGGACATTCAGCACGGCAACGATGTGTCTGGGCCCACCTACCATGGATGCCATTTTCTTCTTCTTATCCGGCCAGTACCCTGAGTCAAATGAACAGATACGTTCGAGCGCGAACCAATTCGCTACATACCTGGTTCAAATGCGACACCGCGACTCTGCCATTCAATTACGACCGTCGTCAAGGACTCCGCTACTGTACCGTCCAGATCGCGAGCAGATGACGGGAACGGATTAGTGAGTGAGTGAGCTGCACGGCACTCTCTTTTGGCGTCTTCGAGGCAGTCTCTCCAGGTGGGTGGATAATAGGAGAGGCAGTCCGCATTTGGTGACGCATCCTTAGGTTTCTTCGAGTTGCGGGGCGCCCGAACCTTGAGGGCTGCGTCGGTCTGCGAAAGACGTGCCAACGACGAGAGCCTGTTCGGATTAGGGGCGGAGGGATGACCGTTAGTCTGGTGATGGCGGTCTAGCACGTCTTCGGGTGCGCAGTTGAGCTAGACTGCTTGTCAGCATGCGAAGAGGAGCTGCAAGAAACCTACGTGGGTTGCATTTGTCTGCAAGGTATCCAGAGCCGTTTGATCGTCTTCGTCACGTGAGAATGTAAACTCGTGCTCAGGCGGAAGGGAGTGGTGACGAGTTGGTGCGACGGACGCGTTCTCGGAGGAAAATCCTTGAGAAGACATTATCAGTGGTCCTCTGATGCAAATAAATGCTAACCTGGATGTGCTACCCTCGCTTGCCCTGTTGTTGCCCAACCTACATCAGGCATAGTATCATCTAAGTCACCATCATCATCCGAGGAGCCCTGCTCGCCGCTGCTCGACTCTTCTGCCGAAGTACTCGATTCTCTTTCGGACATGTCGTGCGCCTTTGCGTAGGTACCGCTTGCAGGCAGGATCTTCGAAGGATTACGAGACGCAGAGTAACTGGCTTGCAGTATCACAGGGTCGATAGGAATGTCAGACTGATTGGGGACGGTACCTCGAGAAGGTGGTGCGGACGGCGCAGGTGCATGCACTACCTGTAAGGGATAACCGGTGTTAATAGGGACGTCAGGCGTGTTGGGACCAGTGCTCCGAGAAGGTAGAGCCAAAGACGTGGCCGATTGGGCAGCCTGTCGAGAACGAGCCATAGCGACGTATGGATTGTTGACACTCTGTAGATCGGGTTCCATACCCGGTAAGATAATCGGAGCGCTAGTAGAAAAGCCGAAATGAGGATCGCGAAGACGTCGATGAGACAACGGATCCAACTAGTTGGACGTAAACATAACATTCAATAACGGAATCATGCGCGATTACTTGCCTGGTTGTTGTGATCCGTAGAATGATCTACTGGTGGAGCAGGAAGATATGGTGGTGGTGGGTTACTTGACTACGGGAACGGTCAGATGCATTTATACCTATCACAGATGAAGCTAGCAACAACTAACCTGTGCCTTTCCACGTCTTTTTTTCTGCGGGGGCGCGAGTGGATTCTCGGGTAGGTCTTCGATTGCATCTGACACCCTCTGAGACGATTCCGGTCGCTTTTCAAGAGCGGCACCGATTCTTTCCATTTGTGAGGTCCACCCGCCCGATCCAGCGCCTGCCCGTTTGCTGCGACAAACCTCACCGAGGGTATCATCGCCAGCAGCCCGAGAAGTGTGGTTTTTGCCACGTTTGCCCTTCCTGAGCTGCGAGCCACCCGCGTCATCCTCCAAATGCCGTTTAGACGACCTTACCTTTGACTTTTTGTGGGGTGACGCGGGGTTACGAGGGTGGGAGGCCATCGTGTTTGCAAATGGGAGCAGAAAACTACGTTCAAATTGAACTGACCTGCAATAAATCTGCTTGGCAAGAACATTCAGTGGCGTGACAAAGTCTACTGACAGCGAAATTACGTCGATGGGCAATGCAATTATGTACATAGGCCGACAATTCAGATATACTTACATACGTGGTACCAAATTGCATCTACATTGCTTTGAACCGCTTTACAGGGTACGGAGGGTTCCCCATGCTCCTAACCTTACTGTGTAAACGTCGTTTCGGTAGTGCATTGACACGAGTAGCACTCGCAATAATGGTAGTCTGAGGCACAACTTCGACGGCAACATCACTGGGGCCGGGCTCGATATCGGGGTTGCCCTCGTTGGTGGGCTTGGCACACCGGCGATGCGATAAGACATCTGCAAAAACCCTCTGTCGCTCCGTGAAGTCACGCATCGTCATAGCTATGTCTGGGGCCTTCTCATCGGGTAGATCCTCCAAGAAGTCATCTAGGATTTTGATGACTTCAGCAAACGACACGAGAGTTTCTTCACGGATATGATTCCCAAGAAGTGTGTGCCAGGCCTCCCCCAGAGGAAGCAAATCCACAAAATAAGGTGCTATCTGCGACCGCAACTCGCTCCGCTTGGAAACAAGGAAAGTGAACTTAGTGAATCTTGCAGTTTCGAGGTTCGTAGCGGCGTCTTCGCTCCAGAAGGAAAGTAGCGTATTTTCATGGGCAACTCCCTCTCGCTCGCGGCCAAGTGGGCCGTCAAAAAGCACAAGGATCCATATGAACACGTAGAAAAGTGATTCGATGTCGTCCGCATAAGTATGTGTGATGGTGGTGGCAGTTTGGACTCGAAGACTATGTAAGGACACGCTTTTCCATGATGAGGACTCCTCTGGGATGCAAAAGCCTCTGAGCTGGTCCAAGAGATTTGTAGAGAGAAACGGTAGAGTGCCCTAAGCATATGTCAGAAAAGGATACAAAGGAGTCTGCCAACTTACTGTCCCGCCCACTTCATACTTGTTCTTCACGTTAATTTCTACTGCAAATTCCCAGTCGAGAAGTAGACCGTGTGCGCCATCTCCCGTGTCATGAATCATTGCGTTGTTGATACTGCAATCTCGGTGTAGTACACCCCTCTCCTCGACTGCTTCTTGTTGAGCTATTGATGATAGCTCCGTAAGTAATATATCACATAGATCATGCATCAAGGACGTACTCAGTAAGATATCCCGTACGCACAGAACGAGTTCCTTTTTCGTTTTGAACATCGTGAGTGGACGAGCCTGGCAAGGCTTCAAGGCGATACGGACGTGGGTCCTCGTCGACTTCATCTTCGACCACCACTTCTCGGAACGATAGCGTTGGGTGACATCTGCAACACCAGGAAGGACTTCGACTGCCCAGAAATCGATCAGAGTTGGAACACCCTTGATCCCTTGAACGAGTTTCATCATGTTGACCTCATAGAACGGATCATGATACCGTGCCACGTGGTCATTTTGTACCCAGTGGTCTTTGATGACAAAGTATTCGCCATCACGCCGCACTAAATAGCACACAGTGCCCCGCCCGAGAAACCCGGTACTAGAAAACAAAATATCAATGATCTCGTACATTATTTCGCGTATCCAAATCTTCCCGATGCACGTCAACATTTCGGGAGAAGAAGCAGTTGGAAACGATGGTTCGACGGACGGTTGTAGTGGGAGTTTGCGTTCCAATAAATCGGGGTCGAGTGACGCGGATGTAGTTGGTCCTGGATGCGTACAGATGTCGGATTGTGGTTGCGCAGAAGGGACTAGCAGTTGTGAGAGTACCCCCTGTCGGGAGGGTGGTTCGGAGATAGGGGATGAGAGGGCTACAGCTATCTTTGGCCGTGTGTTCGCATCAGGCTGCGGTTGCACGGGAACGGCCGGCTTTTGAGGGAGTTCGAGTCGATGCAGTTTGGGAAGAGATAACGAGGGTACTGCAGACGTTGAGAGGGATTCAAGTTGCGACTCTGGTTCGGGGGCTAGCGACGAGGGGATCACAGTTGTCCCTGATTGTGTTTGCGCATCGGGCTGCGGTTGCGAAGGGTTAAGTGATTGTTGAGGGATTTCGAATTGGGACAGTGATTTGGGAACAGATGATAACGGCACTACAGAGAGTACCTTCGTATCAGCCTCGGATTCCAAGTGCGTTGCGGACGGTTCAGCCTGCAACTGCGGTTCAGGGAGAGGTGACAAGGGGGGTAACTCTGGACTGGGAACCGATGGTATAGTCGTCTGCGGCAACGTTTCTGAATCAGCCTCAAATTTTGATTGAGCTGCGGATGATGAGAGGAGTTCAGGTGGCGGCGGCGGTTCGTGGCCAGGTGGCAAGGAGGCTGTGGTTGCCTCGGGCCGGGTGTCCGCATCGGATTGAAGCGGTACGTTGGAGGTGCTTGCCGGAGGCGACGGTTGTGAGGGGGCCTCGGGATGGGTGACAGGTTCCAAAGGGGCAGTAGTATCTACACTAGATGACAAAGCATCTAGTTCGAAGTGAGTGACAGGTGGTGAGAAGGAGGGTAGTCTTACGCTGTGTGTCTACGTCAGGTGACAAAGCACCTGGTTTGAGGAGAGCCTGCGTCGCGAGCGGGGACTCGGAGGGGGTTACGGTCGTCTTGTATTGAGGGTCCACATCAGATAGCGAGGTACCTAATGATGCATTTGAGAGGTTGTCGAGGCAGGGAAGTGATGATGAAGGGGCTGGGAGTGTCTTGGGTGATTCCGCGGAGGTAATAATTTCGTGCTCTTTCTCAGCCTCGGACCTCGCCTCAGGTTGAACGGAGGCAGTCGGATCGGCTGCACAAGCCTCGTTCGAAGCTATAGCGAGGAGCACAGCAGCCTGTCTGCGGGTGTATGACACAGATAGCGTGATTTCGATCGTCAAGTCGAAACCAATACACGACCGAATGCCAAACACCATGGCGGAGAGAATGTGCAAAAATATATCAGGCTCGGCGTGTATGTTGAATGCAGGGGAGAGGGCACCACCGGAGTGGTCGTAAAAATGAACTCGAAGCTTGTTCTTAGCAATCGACAGCCCCAGGACAAAGCGTCTCCATGGCTGATCCACCAGAACAAGGTAAGCCTTAGTATCGATTGTCTTGCCGAGACGAGATGCTGGTTGGAACGCTTCCGCCGTAAATTCACCGATAACCTTGGGAGTGAGCCACGAAACTTCCTCTCGAGGCATGACTGGATTGCTGACGAGGATGAGATCAGGTTTCCGCTGATATCCGGTTGAGCCAGCCATGCACTGACTACTCCACTCGGACATCCAGTAGCGCTGGTTACGTTCGGAGATGGTTGGATTGGCGGAATCGGCGGCCGAAGCTATTGCACTTGCGATCGTGTTCAAAAACAGAGCAACCCGCGCTTCGTCGGATAGACCGGTTTGAGCTTTCGTGCCGACGAAGAGATCCCAATTCCACGTTTTTCTCGTGACATCGTAGAGATGGATAGGCTCGATGCGCGAACAAGTGCTAGTGACGCCTATGTGCGCCTTGGCTCCTAGTCAGCACTGTGAGTCGTCTATTCAAATGATTACTTACGAGTATCTTGGAATTGTTAAACGATTTGGGTGATAACACAAGGTTTTCAGCCCGAACCATAGGACCAGCTTCTTCGGCGAAAGACGCAAAAATCACGTCCAACAAAAATCCGAGTTCACGTTCAGCGCCGGTACGCCCTTTGTTTCGGTCCAGGCACTCGTTGACAATGGCCCCGGAAAGTTCAGAGGTCATAAACTTGTTCATATCTTCGACAGTACGGCCGTTCTTGGGGGGCGGTAGGGAACCGAGTGGTTTTAGTATGCCGTCTATTGTGGAGCATTTGACTTGTCGCATTTCACCGCGGATTCAAGTTCGGAGGGTTGTTCACGTCAAGTAGCAGACTTACATAACCTCTCATTAGCCTACGCCATGTCACATGTATGTACGTTTCTACGAAGGAAGGGATAAAGGGAAGAAAGTATTCTTATCGAAATATTTATTCAAATAGAATTCGTTAGAGAGTTCTGAAGAGTTATGCTGAGTTAACCGACGGTCCGCTGCTTCCCCGAAACGAGGTATGAGATGCACAAATGTGCGAAGCTGACTGAGTGGGATGACGCCGCCAAGTCGTTGGTTATTAGAGTGCTTTGCTCTCCTGAGGATGTCGAGCTGCGTTGCATCCCGACCGACCCGATCATAGCGCTGTACGTAGACTAAGAATCGATCCGTCCACGGACATCCTACAGCTTTACGGCCAAGAGGGCGCATAATGAGTCGCAACTGACATATACTGTGTCCTATAACATATGATAGTGAATATGTGAAGTAGTCGCAACGTGCGCAGCGCACACGTACACACCTTTCAAACCGCTCTTGGGCCACTTGAACGCCGCGTCGACGTTGACGATGGCAGTATCATACCGCCCATAAGTCCAGTGCATGTCAGGGGGTGCGCAGTGAAGCGTTTGCGCTGGAAGAATCATGTCGGTATTGTGAAATTCCGTATTCTGGATCCGAACCTTGAACCAGACCTGGAGTTCAGTAAAAGGCAGCGGGCAGTTACCTGAAGCTCTGCGGTGTCCGCCAATAGAGTGCACGCCAGAAGGCCCAGAAATTTTCTCACTCTCCAGAAAATCGGCCAAGGCGGCTCGAAGGTCAAACAGACCAAATTTATCTGCGATGTCGTCGACGGACATCCGTCGTATGGTCGGATCGTAAGAAAGATGGATTGCGGTGTTGTCATTTACTGAGATCGTGCGGATGGGTGATGGGATTGTTTTAGGGTCCTTGGCACGAAGTTGAGCTGCAATGGTGAAGTAGTTCGTAATGGGACGCGCGTAGTCGGGCGAGAGGGGAGTCGGATCACTGTCAATGGCTGCGTCAGAGTCATGGTCCGAATAGGTGTCAGATGATACATCAGATTCCGCGTCGTATGTTTCCAGGGGATGCTGTTCCAGTCACGGTAAAGACGTAATGAAATCGAAGGATCTGCATTTCTCCGCACGGTCCAGGTAGCGGCAGATTTGCGGTTCATAGTTATTGTTATTACTGGACCCTGCGGGCACCTTGATTTCCGTGACATGGGCGTGCTCAGTTACATCCGCAGTCCACTGCATCGGAACGCCCGCTCGCCTGATGCTAGGGGCTATGTTCTGCAAAAGCTCAATTTTCAGGATGTGCCAATTGAGAATAGGGTTCTTCTGCCCTTGACCGCGTCGAGCCCCGAGTTCGATGACAATGTCCTTGTTCGCATGGAATTCGCTCAGCGCATTCGAGATGAGGGTGACATCGTTGTCATCAATTTGACGAGCCTGAACCCGATAGCGGAAGTCCGTCAGAGCACGGATCGCTGTGACAAACTTAGTCGGTGCCGATCCACTGATAATACCCACGATATAACGCTGAACGTCACGATGGACACGGCCCGTCACCTGCTTGAGCTTCGTGATGCCACCCCTGTAATGCCGAAAACCTGTGATAGCTTGCAAGACCGAGAAGCGGAAATCAATTTCGTCAGCGCCAAGGACGTTGATACACCACTTGCAATCATGGTCCCAAAACTCCTTGTGGACCTCGTGGAGAAGCTCTGGAGTAATGAAAGAAGCTGGACATGCTCGCGGATAGTCCCTCCAGAAAGGTTCACTGACACCATTGAGGCGAAAGCGCTGCGCTTCACTAAAGAAGGCTTCGAGATCGATAGGGGCGGCCTTAGACTTGATGGCGGAAAGTTGTGCGAGAGTTGTCTCCCTTGTGCGGGGCTCATGACGAAACGAATCCCCAAATTCCTTGTACATCGCCATCGTAAGCGGGGAGGTCTTGCCGCCAACCACTGCAAGCATAGTCGCCTCAGGAGTGTCGCAGATGTAGCTTGCAAGCGGAGTAAAACAATACCGCAAATCACCGACCGAATCCGGTAACATAGTGCCCAACCTCGCGGCCTGCTTGAGGGGGAAAAGGACAATGTCTAGACATTCGTGTATGAGCCGATCCTCGAGGACACCTCGCATCCGTTTATTTCGGTGGATAAATCTCGGAACTGGGAGCAGGGCAGCGAGCATGAAAGAGTGGGAAGATAATTTGAGCCTCGTGGACGTCTTGATATTTGCTAAGCTGATAAGGAGGGGATGAGCGACACGGCCACCGCTTAGCGTGGTGATATTTGTCTTGTCAGAAGATAAGATCGTGCCCAATAACGTCGCGCCAGCGGGAACCTGCGACTGCTTATTTTAGGCTCGTTATTTGAATTTTTTTATGTCGGGAAGACCTACCTGCATTTCCCATGCGTCGTCGCCCGTAATCCAATCGGTATACATACGACAGTCCCTGGTTGCTGTTGTGTAGATGCGGCGAGGAACAAAATCTAGCTCTTTTGTGAATAGTGGATGACTTAGAATATACGCGAGGCAATCCAAAGGATCGCGCCAGTAGAGATAAACAGGACTTTTCGTTGGGTGAGTAGTTTGAATCTTCATCGACTGCCAACGCGGTCCACCTGGCAGCAACTCGGCACGACCACGCAACTCCTTTGCAGTTTTAAAAGAGAGGTGCAGTCCCTGGATCTATACGTAGTGCTTAGCGCTGGATCGTCATAAATTGCTCAGCGACATACCATTTCAAGTGCTAAAAACTCGTTTATCGCTGACATGCTGATGTCAGAGCGAAGGAGCCACTGAGCCAGCTTCCATTCAGGCAGAGAAGCAAACGGGTAATATAAGTTTTCACGACGGTAGCCACTGAACTTGTCAGCGTTGAATTTGTCCACGAACGACATACTCTTTCCATAAGTTCGGGCCGCACCACTGAAATATTCTACTGTCGGACCACCCTGTGGAAGGGGAGCATCATCGTTCACATCAACGACTATCTCATGAAGATCGGCGTCGTCTGTTTCGGCAGCGGACGTACCCGCTGAGTGAGTGGTGGGCAGTGAGCGTGAAGTTGATCGGCTGGAGTCCTGGTCCAGTCCTTCACGGAGTCGGACGAGGTTGTTTATCCAATCGTTACATCCGGAAGTCGGCTGACTCATGTGATTGGCCACAGAGGCAGAGTTTTTGAAGCTTTTACCGCAGCTGGGACAACGAGGCATGTCGTAGTAGTCTCGGAACCATCCGCCCGAAATTTCCTAAAAGGTTTGTCGGTGAATGCCGAGTTGTGTTGATGGCGCCAACTTTGGGGTCCCGAAGTAGTAATTCCCTACAGGCTCATGGAACACCGTCATTGCCAACCCACTTTTGCGATTCCAAATCCCCCTACCCATTCCTCAAGTGGGACCAGGTGCATGTTCAGTCCATCTAGTCATTTCCCAAATCTCGGAACGTTGGGAAAGTCGGAGCGGAGAGACAGTGTGGAGGAAATGTGTCAAGTCTTACAGTCAGCGCTTTGCCTGGTTCGTACCGATTTTGGGATCCTGCGCATACTAGTATTTTACTGATTAATCTCAGAGTGAATCTGATAGCGGTGATGACAGCGGGAGCACATTACTCCTACTGGACGTCGCTCGTGCCCAATGAGAAGTTGCCCGTGCTGAGCATAATCTGGCATCGCACGCGAGTACGAGACTATCGCGGAGTTATATCGTTTTAAAGCTCAACACAGGGCGAGCAAGCTGAACGAGAAGGAAATGGACGTAGGTCTTATCTGTGCCGCAATGAACAGACGGGGTAGCTATCCGCGTACTTTCAGCGGCACCATCGACAATCCGCGTACACGAGATCCGGACGGTAAGCTATTATATTCAGTTTCACTCACTTAGACTCATAGATATATACTGGTAGGGACCATCATCGAATCGATTGCTGGACGAACGATAGCAATAAAGTTGGACTGATATTATCCATAGGCCTGACGCACGGCGCCCTGTATGTATGACTTACGTTGATGTGCTCTGTACTTCTATGTCATACTGCGGAACACTTAGATGGATCAAATTCAAATACTATGTATTTTCCTGCAGTTTCGATCGTTTCGCTAGCTTCTACATACATTGCGTAGTCGCGTCAATAATTATCAAAAACCGATTGATTCGAGCGTGTCACGTGATGACGAATCAACGTCATCATTCAACGCTTCGGACTGTTCCGGTGGCCATCCGCTTCAAGTTCTTCACCTCTCCGCCAGTCCAATCCGCGTGCTCCTCACCTGCCTTTCATCCCACCGGTCCAAGAGGAAGGTGTATCTCAGGGCGATCGTCCTGGTTCTCCGCTTCTGCGGTGCCAAAGCGAAAGAAGGCCTCCAACAGCGAATCCGGAAACATCTCGACGATAATCAGACCACGCTCAAGGACAGCCCCCCGCCTTCTCGGGTTTGTTTGGAAAACGGAGGAAGAACGCACTCAAACCCATGCAAGTGTGCGTTTGTCAGCATACTTACCATCGTTATTTACTCATCCATCCGCAGATTCCACATCCTCGCTTCCAGAATCGGTAGAGATATCGGAGAGGAAGTTGGCCTTCCTACTTGTTTGACGCGTAGCCACCACCCTCTGGCCGAATTCACGCCCACCCAAGTGAACCGCGAGGTATCATTGATGCTCGAGTGTGTTCCACTCTCATCCGAAGAGGAAATACCAAGTGTACGTACTTTCAAACTGGGCGCACCGCCATGTTTACTTCACGTATTACTTTACACAGCATTCCGAGGCCGAGCTCTGAGCCTGTGGGCATCGCGTTCAGATTGCTGTGGACACGTGTCAATGAGAAAGCTTGCGCGTATCTCCTAGCTTCCAGATGTGTAGGTCATCTCTGGTCCTCCTTTGATGTATCACCTATTAGAGCCCTATTCACCGCCAGTCTCGAACACCCCAATCTTCATTCCTCGACAGGGCAAAGGAATATGACATATTCAACGCTATACAACAATGGCGACGAGGGAAGGGTGGCGCACTATGACCGTCATGCCACAGTGATGAACAATGACTACAACGTACTGCCAAGCGACGGTGTACCGCCATCATCCTTGACATCCCCAACTTGAGGGTGACGATCACGATGACCTGGGTGTGATGATATGCCCAACGCTACGGCAACAGGATAATACAATGGTGCGTGTGTGTAATGCTACACCCGCTCGTAAACTAAGGCAATGAAGGCAAGGGCGCACCACCACTGTGACGGTGAAGTGATGACACCACAGTCACCGCACTGGTAAGCTGCATTCCCTTTTCATCACCGTCGCTTGTCATGACCTTGACAGGAGGGAGATACCTTGCCATGACTGACAATGGAGAACGACGAGAATGCTGTGGACGACAGCCATGTGGTGCCACCACCATCACTCCTATGACGCTGATGGTGAGGTTGACGATGATAGAAACAACGGGGATGATAGATAGCGAGGCCACTGGTGTTGGCGGTGGTGATAACATGTAGTTGTATTAATATACTAATGATTTGTTTGCTATTAGTTGAATGAATAGTCATGGTCCGAGTCCACCGTGACTCAAATAGCTCCTTCTGACTCGGAGTCCTGATGCTACTAGTAACATTAAGTTTTATAGCAACCTCTGGCAGCAACTGTGTAACTATCATGATGGTGCTTGTGAAACATTCATCTCTCACACAAGTATTTCTTTGGGATACTGGAAAGCTGGGGCACCTATGCAGAGCTATATAGTACTACACAGTAGCTAACTTCTATACTCTCCTATGTGCATCTTGGTGCAACTAAGCACAATTTTGTGTTTTGCTGATGCATGGGCTTCAAGGGCCCAGGGAAAATCTGAACGCAATGACGACATAGTAATTGGGCTGTAGCCCATCAACCAGAGTATGTGGAACATACCGCAGTGGTTAAGGGCGTGAGGTTGAAGGGTTTATGGGGATGACTCGGAATCTGTGACATTGTTGGTATCGTGGAATTACAAAGTGGCGTCACAAAACATTACCTACGGTACAAACACACTTTTTTTCCTGTCCACGCTACTTCATCCTTCTTCCGCTGAACCAGTCTTCACCGTCAACATGTCTCGCTCCGGTCCTGCTACACGCTCAAAAGGCTTGAACGCTGATCAACGTCCTCAGGAAGCAACCCATCAGCAAAAGCGGCGCACCCAGGCTCAGATAGAGGCAGACAATGCACTCAAAGAGCGAGAACAAATTGAGAAAGAAGCTAAGCGACAACAAGGCCTTGAACGCATAACTCGTATCATCGATGAGTCAGTTCAACGCGACAAGGAGAGTCTTACTCAACCTCCTAGGCCGC
>JBBPMZ010000472.1:0-13445 GCA_038090575.1 Tylopilus cf. pernanus | reverse complement strand
TAAAAAGACTCCAAATCGTGTCGAACTCCCTGCTTTATACCACTGCAGTGTTCCTGCCAGGGATGATTCGGGGTAGTGCCCACGACTGAGATAATCAACAACTCGATCGCCATGAATGGCCGGGCGCCCTAATAGATGTTAAGTCACAAGTACTCGCAGTAAAAATGGTGTGCTCACCGTAATATCCAATACAAATTCTTCCTCTTGCATGCAATGGAGGACCATTTTCACAAGTCGATCCAAATCATCGACGATATAGGGGTTGACGGTGAACAGTCCACTGTCGGTTCCACCCTTCGACATGTCATCCATTGGATCGTCCTCTCCAGCATCGATGTCACTGTCAGGAAAATTGTAACCTTCAACGCATGCAACTTTAGTGAATTCCCAGTCATACAACAATCCGCGGTATTCGCCTCGCATTCGCAGTGGACATGGGGGAAAGTCGGAGACATCAGGAGGGACCATGCCAAGATTGAAGGATGATGGATCCGAATGTAAAAAGTGAAATGGGAAGAGCGGTGGCTTCTCTATGTTCTCAGACTGCTTTACAGAGTGGCTGGACATCGCTTGCTCATGTGCTGCAGACACTCATCAGCTCCTTGCTACCCAAGGATAGAATGGCTAAACCTACAAGTCAGTGCGTCAACAAGGATACCCAGCATCTCAACCCCACTGCGAAATTGGAAGAGGGGCACGGCGTAAGGGGTGGTATAACTGCGAATCGGAGCCCGCGGTTCATAGCCTAGGGCGTTGTCCTGCGCTTCCGGAGTGGCAAGGTCCCTACCCTCCAGTCCAAGGCGAGTGCGAGTAAGAGTCGTGCTATCAAGCTCAGCAGATGGTGGGATCGGGACAGGTGCCGCGTTTTTATGTATATTGACCCATTTTTCTGAGCATACATTAGACCGATTCAAGCAAGTATGTGAGGCACATACCATCCTTCGCGGGCACTGAACGAACATGCTCCTCTGCGAGAAGACGGGGGACCCCTTGGACCCCCTTCAACTTCAACAATGCTAAGATCATACCTACGGAAGGGGTCATGACGATCGATGTACATCTACCGATGCAAGAACTTACCCTCAGTAAGAGCGTTACTTTCATCGGCCCATATGGTCTTCACGACAAGTGCAGGGTCGAGAAGCCATCTATCGCCAAAATGTTGGCGTATATACCCGGGTACCTCGGAGTCTGGTAGGCCGTGAATTTTGGCCAGCCACACAACTGTACCGCGTCCGTGCATGCGCTCCGCCACGTGCAACACGCAGATAAGGTGAACACCCGGGATATATGATGAACTTACTGTGCGGCCATTCCGATAGGTAGTCACAGTAGTGTCGTAGCCGAGGCAGGTAAGGGGGGCCAACGCTAGCCCAAGAACAAACCGCACGAACAGCTTGTCTCCGTCACCAGTGTTGATATCGAAGGGCTGGCTAACAACTGATCCCCCCCTATCAAAGAGGGAGACAGTCATGTCAGTTCCCACGAGGACAAAAAGAAGAACAAAACGGCGACAGTCTTGGCTGCGAAAGAGTAACGTAGCTCGGTCGGCCAGTAACTCATAGACCTCGGATTCCTTCATCGGCCCACTCTCAAGCTCCCCGACGGCCATAAACTGGCTCCAGTCAGGTTCGCCGCCATCCCCGACTAGCAGATAATCTTTGCAAACGAGATCTGGCCTGCGCGTAGCATCGCTGTCCGGCGACTGGTCTTTGTGTGCCGCGCTGAACATTCTCGGAAGACTGAAGTTACCCCTGATAGTCAGGAGCCTCAGGAATATTACGACATCTGATACTTGGTTTTGTCTTCGGAGGTTATCTTTGAAGCCCTCCCATGTCTCCGCTTCCCTTTCCTTGAAAGATCTCCAGTACGTGAGTACATCCGGGTACGTCCGTGTGCCCAACTATGGGAACGTGTTAGTGACCCCGGAGTAGATATGACTCGGAAAGTACCTGGTTGGCAAAGATTGCAGTATCCGGAAAAAGAGCATTGATAAAATCTTTAGCGTCAACGACGGAATGTGTCTGTGTGACTCCTTCCGTCGATGTTGCTCGCATGGCAGGCAATGTTGGGTTTTGCTAGTATGGAAGATAAGAAAAAGGAGGTGTTATTTTTGGCACAAACTGATGACAAAGAGTAGTCTCGATTGCATACCCGCGCATATGTCACATGTCACGGGTAGTCACAAGCACAACATTGTGGGGAATCACCGCGGGTTTTTACATGAACCCGGAAATCGCTGCAATGGATGGAACCGAGGTTATGCAGTCTCCAACTTAGACCACTCGGATCGCCTGCCAGTGTAGACCCGTAGGGGGTTCTTGATGAGCGAAAACTGTCATTTCTCTAAGAGTCTTCTTCCCGTGTGACACCTTGTCACATGCCGTTGCTGCTGTAAAAGCCGCGATGCATGGAATCCATGGATACCGCATGAGCGAATCGAGCGCTCGCGATTTGGTCTCAACGGTCTGAAACGTCCTTGATCACAACCTAGATGATACCGCAAGCATCATCAACAGTGTTGTTGATCTCCTAGAAGAAGACAAGAAGCGTGATCTTTTAGCGGCGTGGAATGGGTTCAAGATCGAGGTTGAGTTTTCCCTCTCCCAGGATTCACAATACTGACACCATCGCGGGTTTAGCAACGTCAACGATTTCCAGACCTCGTCCCAACAGCTTTTGGATCGGGTTATGCAAGGATTACGAGCGGACGGGTTCTTAACGCCAAGCATGCGACGGCGTCTAGGTCATCTTCGCGACAATTGTGGGACCGTGTTGCACAGGCAGCCAGTGCCTTGTCTTCGCGGACTGTTCCGGATACCGGTCTTCTACCTTCTACATCATCAGGTACTATCGATCGATTCCCACCTCTCGCTGGTTCCTCTACTGCTCCGACGGCTGGGTTCCGCCAATCACAACGTCAAACATTGTGGATCTCGGCGTCTTCCGCGGGTGGCTTTTCCACCGCGGCCACCCCATTGCCCCCCGCGATATCCCCAGAGAAGAAAGGTAAGGGAGCTACGATGCCAAAACCACCACCTTTGTCTGCTGCAGCTTTTCCGGAGTTGCCGACCGCGGAACGACGCACTAAACCACCTTTGAATGGCAACGTGTCGTTGAAGATCATTATCGGGGATACGACATCCTTGACGTCTGCTTGGAAGACAATGGGAATATGGGAGGTGGAACTGAGGTGAGAGCGGAAACGCAGACGATGCAGGAAAGGACACAAAGTGATGCACAAGAGCGAGTGGACCAAACAGGGCCAGGTGGGAAGGGTAAGAAAGGCAAGGGTAAACAAAAGCAGACGCTGTTTACATTGGGATCTTTCCCGACGTGAGTGATTTAGATGGAAAGAGCTGGGCATACCGATAGCTATCTTGATGTTACCTGGTGTAACTACCCATGCTTGCTTAATCAATTTCTATTAGAGCACCGTTCACAAGTTATGTGAACCATTTTAGGTAATGTTGACGAATGTTGGCAGGGCAGCTCTCTTTGCGGCCCCGCCTACTTTTACTCTTTTATAGGACCTGCCGAACATGGACTCCGTAGTACTTGAGACGAGCCTAGGTGACATTCAACTTGAACTCTACTGGGATCACGTTTCCAAGGTAGGTTGATCTGGCCAGCGTTGTAGGCACGCGTTTTCGCTCCAATGGCTAGCATCGATGCACTCCTCATACCAGTCATGCAGACCTGCAAGAATTTTGCAGAACTCGCCAAAGAGGGCTATTAGTATTCCATCGAATCATCGCCGTATGTTCCTTCTGTCATTTTCAAAAAGAGCCACCTCCAAGCCCGCATCATGCATATTAGGATTTTATGATACAGGGAGGCGATCCGACGGGGACGGGTCGTGGTGGGACGAGTATCTATGGGCAGAAGTTGTATGTTTCTATGCTTATTATTTGCTTCGTTCATTCTATCTGGCGGATTACGCGTGCATGTTCACAGTGAGGACGAGATACACCCCGAACTCCGGTTTACGGGTGCAGGTATCCTTGCCATGGCCAACTCGGGTCCAAACACCAATGGTACACACTTTTTCCCTGTAATATCGCTATCTCATCAGTTATGTTGCACCACTATCATTGGCCCTACTTTTTTCATCCCCATCTTTGGCCGATGTACACGCGTCAGGATCTCAGTCCTTCATCACTCTTGCTCCGACGCCCTACCTCGATAGCAAGCACACTATCTTCGGCCGTGTAGGCTCAGGTATGCGCGGGTGCAACGGCTGGGTGCAGTTGGCGTAGATGCGTAGGACAGGTGGGTTATTTGACGGCTGGTTCCTACACTCGTAATTTTGCCTAGGCCGAGAGAAGATGTCAAAATATACAAGGCGCGCGTAATCTGATCGAAAGAATCCCTTTGAGAATCCTTTCTTACGGAGAAAGGTGTCGCTATCAAAAGGGACAAGTGCATGAATCAGATTCCCTCCCCTAATTATGTGAGTCCTCGAAATTTTACCCGAGTATTCCCGACGTGTCACCTCCGCTTGTTCCCGTGGTCGTGTCACTATCACTACTCTCCGCCAGTCTGTAGTTAGTTTGTCTAATCTGTTCAGTTGTTCGCCCTCTACTCGTAGGTATTCGTTGGGATGTGTGATGAGTAGCTTTTCATCAAACTCATGCAAAAACTGTGTAGTGTCTCTACCTCAGCTTGTACGCGAAAGAGTGACATGGTCATTGCAGCTGACCGGAAAACCCATCGCCAACGGTCGTCAACACCGCGACACCGCGACACGACGCAACATGTCACAATGACGACGACGGTGTTCACCTCGTCTCCGCCCATACACATACTCCTTTCATGGCGACGACCACGGCGACGAATCTTCTCCTTGCGCTCTACCTACCCGATGCCAAACGCGCATCGACAAGAACAAGGGGGCGACACAACGCGACGACGATGCGATAACGTGTCACATCGTCCGCACGTTGTGTTCGCCTCGCCTTCTACCTCGCCTTCCAAGGCCTCACCCTTACTGACAACGACGACGCTGGCATATCTGCCGACGTGACGCCAACTCCACCTCACCCTTGTACCGCCTCAAATGGCTACTACCCATTCGTTGCGACGATGGCGACAACGGATCAACGACGGGTTGATGACACACGACACGACGACGATGCGACACATTGTCGCATCGTCCACGTGTCGTATCCATTTCCTATCCCTCTTCTCTCTTCTCCCCTCTCTTTCTTTTCTCCTTCCCCCTCTCGTCTAGAACAACACAACGTCAACAGTGTGACAAGACGATGACGCGACATATCGTTACATCATCCACGCGTCGTGTCCATCCCCTCCCTCTCCTCTCTCCCCCTCCCGTCCGGAACAGCAAAATGTCAACAATACGACGCGACGACGACGCGACACATTGTCGCATCGTCCATGCGTTGTATTCGTACTGTGTTCACTCCCCTCTCTCCCAGGCTCCAGCAGTATCCCAGTTTCCTCCCATATTGTAGTTCGTGTTATTTCTTGCTAGTAATCACTGAATTCCCTTGTACCAAAGCTAAACATTGATGAGTCGTCTGTGTAGTCTAAGTAACAGTTGTTCCCTACACGTAATTTGATATTTTATAACACCTTGACATCTCTCCATGATCGTGCTAAACGAACAAGGAACCTGCCGACAACGCGCGGCACTTACCAAGTGTCTAATTATACGAGGAGTGAAACCATCCTTGAGGCTTGGATATCTTCAACGAATTACATAATCGATCATTGGCCACCCTCTCATTAGGTCAGCAGAATACTCAAGATCGGAATGACACATACTCGTCCGGGCCAAAGCAGAGAGAATCGTCGCCCCTGCTTTTTGTATCTTCCATGCCGGATTTTGTAGATTTTTCAAACTATTTTCGACAAGTTCCCGAGTCCAAGGTCCTTGTTCGTCTAAAGCTTGTTGAGCTATATGCTAAGATTGATATAATATTACAATACATACCTAACTTGGGACCGGAAGATATCCAGGCAAATCAGGCTCGTCCGAATTTCCTTCAGCTTCCCCATTCCCAGCTTCATATTCAGAGTCGTTGTGATAGTATCATCCTTAATCCTTTTCCGCAGGTCGTTTGGCTCGGACACGTTAGTATACGGCTGTATAGAACACAAACGAAAGGTCATTTCATTACCATGCAACATCAAGTCTCCGAAAATTCGGAAACCTTCGACAGAACCCACTGCGTCGTCGAAGTAGTCCAGCCGCAGCATATTCACAATATTCTTTGCAAGCTTTTCATTCGCTTGATCGGATGGCCTCATACCTTCTGATGCAAGCTTCAATTCTCACACAGGTACTACGACAAATTCACCCACCACGTTTCAAACAATCTGCCAACGCGTAGGCAGCAACCAGCGCCTTATCTTTGTGTTGCAGCTAATCTATGAACAAGTCCAAGAGACGAATGTCGCATAAATATTTGCGGATGGTTGCAGCTGGTGGGTGCTGAGTCCGCGTCTTTACACCACGAAGCTAGGCTTACATTCGTAAAGCTCCAAAAGAGTCATCGTTGACGCCGTGCGCTTCCGAGTATTCCCATTCTGAACTACCTTTTTCAGCTCGTTAAAAAGCTTTTTGTGTCCATTAGTCAGTGTGTTGGTGTCTGACACAAGAAATCCAACAATCAATCTAGTGAGAGAAGTGTTGACGGAGGCCACTTACCAAGCCCAAAGAATTAATGCAGAGTCTGTAACTTAGGGTCTGCACCATGTCCACTCTCATTACCCGAATTGTGTCGTTCGGGCCGCAAGTGAACTAAAGCATTCCCAAGATTGGCTTGAATTCTTTTATTCCAAACATCAGTATGTAATTCCTCTAAAGCAGATGATTGGCTGAAACGACAAGTCTGCGAAGGGGTAACTTACCTTGAGGATCGTGTACGGCAAGCAGTATTTGAACAGCAAGGGGACCAACAAGGCTTTGATCCCTTTTTGCTAGCTGTTCGAGTCTAGGCTTTACTGCAGAACACACGTTCCTCGCTGTTGTCATGGACACTACTGAGTTACTACAGCTTGTGAATTAAGATCCGATCTCACCCTCCGGAATTCGCGCCAGCGTCAGCACCATGCGCAATGCTGCAACCAGAAGTTGGGGATCTGTAGGGTGTGATGACTTTCTACATAGTGTAGATGATAGGAGGCGTTCTTACTGATTGTCTCCAGTATTCGGGAAAGTCTTGACACTCGTGTATACGGATAATTGGCACCAAGCTTCTCAATGATAATCTTCCACGTATCCACTAACGAACTATATGAAAGAGTAAGCTCTACGATGGTTGCAAGCGCACCATACTGCAGCAGGCAATTCAGGCCACCCATTGCCTGCCCAAATTTCCCACCTCGTTGTCCAACGATCAAATTTAGTACTGCGATGAGCTTCTCCAAGACGTCCTTGTCGAGGATGCGCTCCCGCAAGACCTGGTGCTTTGTCAAGGGTCTCAGCAAGGCAACTATTTTCGGTCCGTCTCGGTGATGTTGCACACGCAAAATGTCTTGTAGTGATTTTTTTGCGTGATCAAATATATCTTGGGAGAGTTCATTGTGACTCGGCGCAGGGCCGTTAGGCGGCGCATCTGGATCGCAAGCTGGCACAAAGAACTTGTTACGAGTCGCGCATATCCAGAGCAGGACACTCACATGCCTCGCAGTAAGCAGCGAGTGCGATGAGTTTTACAAACGGTGCGCATTCACTGTGGTGCACGAGCCCCGTAAACTTCCGTGGCCAATCACGTACGTTCCTGACGCATTTTTTCCCTTCTCCTAAAAGAATGGATACCGTAAGCATCCAGAGATCACAGCAGAAAAAGAAAACCCACTGAATCTTAACATGAACAACAACTTGTCAAGGTAGATTGGTGTAAAACTTTCCTCGGGATTCAAGTATCCCAGTAACTCTTGAGCAGCGGTGTCGTCAAACAGTCCCGTCTCCCAAAATTGGACGTCCAATTCGGTATCTTCATCTTGTATTATGGGTATGTCGAAGCATTCTCCTAGTGTCGCTTGTGGTGTATACCCATGCGCATACAGGATAGAAGTATGGACCTTTTGAGCACCAATGATCTGTCGGTTGCAATTTGAGACCACTTGTTATTGCTTCTCTCCGCATCCATAAAAGCGAGACATTCCCCGACAGATGAGATTTTCCAGGTTTGCTGGTACCACCTCTGCGAAATAATGGGTAACAGAGGCGGGTGTTTGAATGACATGCTCACACGTCTGAGTGACAACCTGCAAACCAGACTTCCTTGATGTGAGGAACTTCATTCTTCTTTCCCGTAGAAGCAGCAGTCAGATTATCGTCGATGGCTACTTGATGCTGTTCGCCAGCAGGACTTACGGTATGTTCAACTTTGTTAGAGGAAAAAATATATTGGGACTTCTTGCCGTCCATCTGGGGGTTCATTTCATGGAAATATTCTGGCATGGATTTGACCCGACGCTCATCGAGAGCAAGTGCATGTCGAAAATAGTACGCATGTGCCGCGGACGATGAAGTCGAAAGAAATACATCACTCCTCGTGAGTCCCACAGACGAGACAGTATCCCTGACAAAAACAATATTAGGCATACCAGAGTATAATGAGCTAAATGCCAAATTGCCAAACACCGACAAAGTGCACTCTCAGGTCTCTCCAAGAAAATGTGTTCTTGAAGTGCCTAGCGGTCTCTCTTGTCTCCGGCTTGCCCGAACGAATCGCTTCGAAATGATCATAGGCTCTGTCCAAGATGAAGGTGTACTTGTTGACCTCGCGTACGGGCAATACAGAAACTCACTCTCCAATCTGTTTCTCCGTGGGGGTCCTTATCAGGCCAACCTGGTATTGCGTTCAATGCAGTCGAATGATCTTAAATGTGTCCCTCCCTACTTCGTGTATCATTCCTGCCAGAACCCGCACTTGATATGCGCCCCGAGAGAAGCCTAGTGCCATCACTACTAGCTACACGCGATGCGAGAACAAACTCAGATTACCAAACAAGTGTATTTGGTCCCCATCTTCGTACTTATCTGCCAGCCAGCGATACGCATCCTTGACAATCTCTCCTATATTCCTATAGATGTATCTCATTATCCGGCAGTAATGGGAACCATGACAAGTACGAACCATGCAACCGCCATGTCAAGTGTATCAGAGATTCCCCGTTTCATCTTTTCGAATACATAGAACGATTTTGGATGCGTGCCAATTCCGCTAGAGTAATAGGCGAACTGCTTTGGGTCCGGATTCGAGGTTTGTAGATCAATCTTGGCGAAAAGTTTCACCACGTTGGTATTCTAACCAGAGTAGTGAGTGGAGACCGATACCTGCAGAGTCGTGTGGACCCTACCTTTTGACCGGATTTGTTACAGGTACCGTCGATGCAGACCACAAGATTCCTTTTTTCTCCGGCGAGTCGTGTTGGGCTTGCACCGAGAACATCTCGAGACTGGTGCTCTCTCGTGACGAAACGAAGTGCTAAGGTTCTCCATGACCATGAGGGACAATGTCGGGGTCAAGAAAGGGCTTGCCCGCTGCCGCATGGCCAGCTCGCATTAATGTATTCTATAAACGTAAGGAGTGATGCCTTTAAAGAGGTCACTGCGCGTGTTTCCATAATACACTACACTACACGCTTGGAATGGAAAATGGTGAAAATATCCCGCGGGGTATTGGAAGTCGCATCATTGACATTTCACCAGGCGGTTGATGGGAACGGCGTGGTGGTGGCGGTGGCGATAAGTCGGTTCAAGTTTTACTTACGTAATGCGACGCCCTGCTCCGAGTCTTGACATTTGGATTGCCCTCTGACTCGAAACGCGTTCCTCATCCAATGTCAGGCTGACTTCCTTCAAGACCCAGGAAGACTCTTCCGAAGATTCGAGGAACGGCGGGTGCTATTCAATATTTGTAGCTTTCATTCTACATAATTCGTGAAGCTCCTCACGTGTCCCGGTCGTTCGAGCGAGGCATGTCAGAGTGACTAGGGGATTTTTTAGATGCTCTTCTCGAGTACGATCCATCTCGGCGAGAACAAAGTCTGGACAGCGATATCGTCTTTGCGTTACCCTGATCCCCATACTACGGTCCGCTCATCCCAAACCGTAAAACTCTTCACTGGGTGGATTCAAATAAGTGCGAACCGATTCTGCAGTTGCTATTCATCCACTCTCTGGTCGACGTCAAGCTCTCGTTGTTCGCCTCGCGCTCATCCGTCATGTCAATTCAACTGACGTCTGGACGCCCTTCGTTGAAGCATCAATCACTCAGCCACTATTGCTACTTTTTTGGACGTATCTGTCCCCTAATTACGAGCGACTACTGAATGGTATAGGACTGAGGACAAAGCACGATACTTGGCACAAGGTCAGGGATTGGCTACCTCTGCAACAGATGACGTGCAAGAGGAAAAGGAGGAAGGTTCAATTAACAGGTGGTCATCTCGGTGACCAATTAGTAAGCTCGGAAAGGGATAGGGCGTTTCAATATACGTACTCGTCGAAGTGATAGGTAAAAGATATTGCTTTAAAGTGGTAGGACCAGAAAGCGATCTGGGTCCATTCCCACTGCGATGATCGCGCCGTTGCTTCCCGCGCAGGGCAGAAAGGTTGCTGTTCAATGTCTAGTTGTGGAACGAAGTGGGGTACTGTATTTCCTGAGCCCCAGATGAAGAACAGAGGAGAATGACTCGGTTACTCTAAACCCCCTTGTGTAGTTTGATCAGTGGCTGTTTTTATAGAGACTCTTTCATCGGACCCCGTGATGGCGGCCGGCCCGAACATACCATGATCGTGACGGTCCTAGCTTGTTCCTGACTTACCCATCTTATCAACGCTCTGATCCTGAATCTCTCAACTACCACGATGCGGCGACTCCGTATACTACCCCCAAGGTTGTACTTGCCAATGCGTGGTATGGTAAAGACAAAGTACGCGTCTTTCACGCGCCTGCAGCTTGACTCGATCGTCGACAGTGAAGAATATCACCTATTGTACGTCTTCTTACTCTGTCTCCATTTAGCACGCTGAGTCGAACACGGGTTCCAGACTTGGCCAAGGTCTCGAACCATATTCTCGTCCCAGAATACTTTGCTCTTCACCTCGGCACCCACGTTCTTTCTAAATACGCTCGCCTGCAGAAAGCATTCGTCACCATTGAGCAGCTCCGCTGGTCCCGTATCACCGTGAATGGGCAAGACAAGCCACATAAACATGCGTTCTATCTGGATAGGGATGATAAACGAATTGTCCGTGCTACAGTAAGTATCAAGGATGGCTATCATACTGGGGCGATTTCCAAATCGTACGTGCACTAATTCCTCTCAGATCGAGCGGACGAATGGAAAGACGTTGCTGGCCAATGTGACGGCGGGCATCAGCGACTTGTTAGGTACGTCTATCAGTCCAGCTGTTGTGCGAGTACGCACTCACCCAGACCTCTCACAGTGCTCAAGTCGACCGGATCTGCATTCAAAGGGTTCGTACATGATGAGTACACCACGCTTGTCGAGGTCTCGGATCGCATTTTGAGTACTTCTGTCGATCTTGAGTACCGCTTTGCGCCAGTCTCGATTCCTGTCCCGACCGGCGAGAAGCTGCTCCAGTTCGGCATCCCTCAGGGGATCAATGTATCTGTTTGGGACGCAGTGGGCGTCGTCGAACGTGCGAAGACGTCTACGCTCGACTTGTTTGCGACGGATGAAAGTGCAAGTGTACAGGTGAGCATATACGCTGATACCACTCGTTGAGAGCCCTCTCACTAACACTGTGGAACAGGCGACGCTGTTCAAGATGGAGAGCGAGTCATTGCAGAGAACGCTGGAGTAGAAGAGGTGACGTACAAGTTACCGAACAAACACTATATCCCCGTGGATAGTATGAAGTACCTCGGAGTCGACAACCTGACGCCGTAAGTTCATGTTTTGGTCTCTCACTGTTGCGATGTCCTACACAAGGCATGTGTTCGCTCCGGGAGTGTTCGCTCCGGGAGTGTTCGCTCCGGTAGATCCCATTCCAAACCTGGTTCTTTGAACGGAGTCACCTTCGTGTGGGACGGCATACATCTCATGACTGCGCTGATACTTATGTGATACTCACCCCGTTTGCAGTGCGAAAGCAGAAGTGTTCGTGCCCGTGGCTGCCCCAAGGTGAGTAGACATGACGAGGCTTGCTTGTCTCTGGCGTTGAGCATACATAACCTAAATATTGGTTTTTTTCTTGTTTCTCTATGAAAGGTTGGATCAGCTGATACAGTGAACCAGAGGTATGAGATGAAGGGACTACTAGTGTATGTTGACAATGAGCCAATGTCTGAAATGATGTACATATGTGAGCCTTGGGTTGGACCACTGGACGAGTTTGATGCTGTAATTACGACAGAGAAACTTGATATCGGTCTTATCACCGAGGAATGCAACGAAAACGACAACTTCATATGTGAAAAAGGGAGCGAGGTTCAAGTTGGTGAACGTAGATTTTGTGTACATGACATCTTTTTGTCTAGGTACATTATTGTGAGCGATGTGTGATCTCAAGAAGGCTTCCATTCAGGTTCTATAGAATAAATCCGGTCCATTATATCAAGACTCTCGCAAGACTCGCAGTCCGAGTCCTTCAGTGCGGATTTGAATTATAAGAAGGCTTCAAGATAAGAACGGGAACTCGAACATGTCAATGAACTCGCGGGGATCTACTACTGGGAAACATCAGTGGAGACGATCCATATAACGTTTGAAGGCACCGTACTTTCTGAAGACCTGTGCTGTCGTTCCTCGATAATCTCGACCAATCTCCTGCAGAAATCAAACGGATCAAGCATTTCGCGTAAAAAAAGTGGGATTGGACCGTGGATCTTGAGTGCAAGCCTAGGAAAGAGGTCCAATAGAAAATCCGCGACGGCGGCAGGATCGGTACTCGATTCAGTGTGCGGAATGATGAGGGATAGCGATTTTATGGACCTCTTTTCCCTCAAATCACTTTGGGACACGCCAGACACACTAGGAGGCAGAATCTGGGAGATGTCGAGTGCAACTCCAAGTCCAAGATTGAAGTAGCTGATATGTGGACAATATCCTAAAAGCGAAGACTACGCAGCGTGGCGTGAGATGAAGAATAATTGCCTTGGACGTGAAGGTGTTCCAGCATGGGCCAGGTTTTTGCTACCCATTCAAACAGGTTGTCATTGACCTCCGAGTCCGAGTGCTTGAAGTCTAGGTGGTTAAGATGCCGGAAAACCGACAGAGTTTCAAGGCTTCGGGTAGAGACCGTAAGAGCATCAAACACCATCCATCGCATGGATTCTCGCCATGGTGCCCGCGAAGCCAGGAATGCACACATCAGTAAATCACATTCTACTTTAGAGTGCTCTAGAGTGCTGTCAAGCAATCATACTTCCACAGTGAGGTCCATGGTGGCTATTCATTGCTAGTGAAGCATTTGGTTTGCAAAGCTATGAACTACT
>JBBPMZ010000471.1:0-13456 GCA_038090575.1 Tylopilus cf. pernanus | reverse complement strand
GGATGTCCAAGTGTCCATTGTCTGGGCTCCACTGCAAGCTTGGACACGTTACCAGTGCAATAGCAAAGGAGTCAATGCTATCAGTGCCCGGGACGAAAGAGTTACAAGCACCACCAACGTCCGTATCCCTGTTGAATGGAACACCGCTCTCAGTGCGAAATGTTCAAGACATCCCCGAGTTTGTGCCTCGCCGAAGAGAGGCCTCTGTAGTCTCACCGGCAGGTCACTTAGAGGGACCTCGAAGATCCCGCACGCGATCAACTGTCGCCGCGACTCATGATGCTGCCACCGAAGTGATTGCGAGGATGGAGAGCCAGGCAGGATTCCACACGCAGCAGTGGGCCGTAGGGACGGACGAGAGACAAATTATGAGCATGGTGGGAGGTTCTCGACGCACGCTGAGGTGCTAGTGCGGACTCCGAGTTGCAATTTTCGTCGATTTGTCGCTGAGGACGGCCGGGGTGGCCGTTTAACGAAGTTCTGATGTTTATTTTGACGTAGTTACACTAGATTTGTCGCATGGGGTACATACTTGGACACCAACTACGCTGGCTAGTACTTCTAAGGTAGATGCAGCGATCCAGGCGCAAGGACCGTAAGACGGCTCTGTCAGATGCATCATGATACATCTCCTCCGATCGTCGAAAAATCTTGAATATATCAACGAGTACTACTAATCCTGGGCCTGAATCCTGACCGTTGTCCTCGCACCACCCCAACACATCGACTCCGACCCGGGTGTCGTACAAATCAATGTCGACCGATGATAAAAGGGCAGTCTGTTGGGCTCGACCAGTCTGCCTATCAACCTGTTGATGCCGTGATACTACACATAGTTGTAGACCATCTACGCCCATATTCTCGCATGTAGTGACCCCTCTCAAGGGGGTGATCTGTGGGAATACGCATCGCAGTGTGCTCTTGTGCTCTGCCTTTTGGTACACTCGATTCTGCCTAAGTACCGGAGATCTCGACTACTTCTCCCACAGAACCTAGTCTAGAAATATTTCGTGACAAAGCAGGTTCGTCCTCCCCTCTCCTCGTTCCTACTAGTATTTTGTTTTAGCTCAGGGTATGTGCTCTCGACTCTTCAACTGGGCTCGATTTGGCCATGTCATTCGGTCTTGCTTGTTGCACCGTCGAAATAATGCACATGGCTGCTGCTAGATACGACCAGGATCGTCTTTGCGTCGTGTTTTGTATGAGTCACCGACAAAGTGATGTTATGATTGTGGCTGGAACCCTCAGACATCGCTATGAGAACGGTTCGTGATCAAATACCCGAGCCAAGATAGGTCGTCTCCATGGGCTCATGGGCCAACGGTGGCGGTTACTATCACTACTCCTATGCTGTCATCAGGTGCTGCGATCGTATGTTTTCTTCCTTATTTTGTCCATCTGCTCACTCCTACAAGAATCATCCCCGTAGAGATCTACATGCCTGGGTACACACCTACTTCCGTCTCCTCTATGGTTTACTTCAACTCCAGTGAAAAATGAGGGACAGGAAAGGTGTATTGTGACGAGCCTGTCATCTTTCCCTCTCCTCGGCTTCACTCCTCGCAGGTACCGCAAGATTCACGGAGTGAGGGTAGAAGCGAAGGGCTGGTGGACATAGACTAGTGTCAGCTTTGTATATGTCCTCATTTAACTTTAATCTTCTACTACGTGTCCGTTTCATAGAGCTTTCACTTATCCAAGGCCCACCGGCAAGCACTGGTGTGTCTAGATTCATACTCTGATCGATGGTGTTCTGAAGGATGCGCGCTGTAACTCGGAGAACTCGGCGGATCATTGATTTTTCACGTCTCTTACTAGAAGCTGGCGTCAAACGAGATCATTCTAGGGTAGTTTCTTCCTACTTGACAATGTACAAAAATCGATTAGACTATTTAATACTGCAGCACAAAGGGTGGGATCGCGACGAAGTCGTGTTTGAGACTTTGCTTTGGCAGGTATTTGGTGAGTGACAACTTGTAAGCGCTCCAGTTCATTGCTCAAAGGTTAGGCTTACCTAATAGCACCGCGGAACATCACTCGGTTGAGCTCAGGCTCAGCTAAATCCGCAACTGACATCGAACGAACAACAACTAAAATGAGAAGGCTCTTTGGCTGCTTACCGTGTCTTTCTGCAGAAACCACTGTGGAAGCTCCTACTCCCTTGGTCGTCCCCACTGAAGCTCGTGAAGTATCTATGCCGATCTACAGCATCAGGGAAAAATTTGGACGCTTCAGAATTCTTATCATTGGCCGTGCCAATGCTGGGAAGACTACGATTCTGAAACGGATCTGTAACTCAACAGAAAGTCCAGAAGTCTATGATAGATATGGGAGAACGGTATGCTTAAACTCACATCTAATGTAGGCGCACTGATGGCCTGCGATCAGATCGATCTAGCAGAGATCGAGGGAACGGAGGGTGTAAGTTTCGCAGGCGCTGCTCTACGACTGATTTTGCTATCAGCTTATTTGTTTTTTGAAGCGTGGATTGCATGATATTGAGAATGAATTAGTCTTTCGAAGCAACCCAGATTTCATTTTTCACGACTCACGCGGCTTTGAAGCTGGTAGCGTAGAAGAATTTGAAAAGATGAAGGACTTTGTGTCAAAGCATGCAAATACAACATCTCTCAAGGAGCGGATCCATGCTATATGGTAAATTGAGAATCCTTCGGAAGAGGGCGGCATTCGTGTGGTGCTCACTGTGACACATCGCTGAACAGGTACTGTATTCCAATGGATCAATACCATCGGACGGTCTTGGCCGCAGAGGAGAAGTTTTTCGATGAATGTGACACAGGAGATGGTAAGTGTTTGTCAGTAGAATAGTATAGTAACTGGTTTGTGATGGTCTTTGCTGTTCACAGTGCCAGTTATACTTCTGCTCACAAAATGTGATGCACTGCTATTGCATGGCCTTGTAGCCTTGTCAGATGAAGAAAAAAGGTTGCCTCTGGAAAAAAGGTTACCAAAGGGGCAGTGCATTGCTGATAGTTTGCTGAAAACCAACCCTGCATGGGGAAGGCTGCAAAGGATGAAGTATCCACCAAAAGAATATGTGGAATTAAAGGGTAAGTAGGAATTATCTTGCTACATGATGCTCAGGTTGGGATGGATTTTGTCCATATAGGCTTGCACAACTGTGGTGAGGGGTGTAAGCAACTCATTGAAAGGACCTTGGGGGCCTTGAATCAAGAAGCTCTGCAAATGCTACTCCTGACCACCCAAAGAACAAATATAATGCTCTGTGTAGAGTATGCCATAGAAAGGTAATGAGTAACAGGTCTATAAATATTCTGTGTGATCTTTAAACTATTCCATAGGGTCCTGATAACCACTATACATGAAAAATATTATGATGCAGAAGATTCAGCATTGACATATGATGAAGAAAAAGAGATATGGAATAGGATTTCATCATGGTTTCCACATATTGAGGTAAGAAGGTTTTTACATGTGTGGATTTATAGTTCTGGTAGTAACAGCCCATTATTGACAGGGAGTAAGTGCTTTAGTTGTGAGTGGCATATCAGAAGGATGCTAACCTGTCATGGTGCCCTCTATCTTGCTCTTGTCCTCTCATTCATAGGAAGTAAGCACTCTGATTGTAAATGGCCTGCAGAAGGATACTGATTAGTGCCTGTCATGCCCTTCTCCTCTCATTCATAGCTTGTAGGTGCTCTCATTGTGAATTAGATTTCAGAAGGATACTGACCTTTCTATCTGTCTTTCCCTTATCCTCTCACTCATAGGAGGTAAGTGCTGAGATTGTGAATGAGTTTTCAGAAGGATGCTGAACCATGCCACTCTGTCTTATCCATGTTTTTTCATTCATAGCAAGTAAGTCCTCTGATTATGAATTGACTTTTAGAAGATGCTAATTCATGTTCCTCTGTCTTGACCTCTCATCAATAGTTTGTAAGTGCTCTAATTGTGAATGGGCATTCAGAAGGACAGTGATCTATGCCTCCCTCTCTGATGTTCTTGTTCTCTCATTCATAGCTTGTGAGTGCTCTGATTGTGAATGGGTATTCAGAATGAAGCTGATCCATGTCTATTTGTCTTGCTCTTGCCCTCTTATTCATAGCGAGTGAGTCCTCTCAAAGTTGTGAATAGACTGATGCTGATCTATGTACTTCTTGTCCTTCTATTCAAAGGAAGTAAGTGCTCTGATTCAAGTGAAGGGACTTTCAGAAGAATGCTGATCAATGCCCACTTTTTTGCCCTTGTTCTCTCACCCATAGCTTGTAAGTGCTCTGATTGTGAATGGGCTTTGAGAAGGATGCTGACTCATGCCACTCTGTCTTGCCCTTGTCCTCTTATGTATAGAGAGTAAGTATTCTGACTGAATCTTTTAAAGGCATGTTAACCCATGTCCCATTGTCTTATTCTTGTTCTCTCATTTATAGGGTGTAAGTGCTCTAGTTATAAATGGGGTTTAACAAGGTCCAAAGAATACTGACCCATGTCCTTCTGTCTTGCCCTTGTCCTTTCATTCATAGCGAGTAAGTGCTCTGGCTGTCAATTGACTCTTGGATTGACAAATATCCCACTGTCTTACCCTTGTCCTCTCACTGGTATTGGTAGAAAGTAAGTTGATTATGAATGGGGGTTTTAGAAGAATGCTGATTCATGCACTTCTGTTCTGCATTTGTTCTCTTATCTATAGGAAGTAGGTGTTCTGACTATGAGTGGAATTTGAGGGGGATGCCAGTGCTGATATATCTTCCTTGGTCTTGCCCTTGTCCTTTTATTTATAGGAGGTCAGTGGACTAGTTATATATAAATGAGTTTTTAGAGGGATGCTAACTTGAAACCATGTCTCTCCACATCCACAGGAAGTAGGTAGTCTGATTGTGAATGGACTTTCAAAATAATGCTGATCCATGCTTCTCTGTCTTGCACTCATTCTCTCATTCATAGCAAGTATGTACTCAACTAATAAATGGGATTTGAGAAGGATGCTGATATATATGTCTGTCTTGCCCTTGTCCTTTCATTCATAGCGAGTAAGTGCTTTAACCATGGATAGGTTTTTAAAATAATACTAAACTATACCTCTCTGTCTTTCCCTTCTCCTCTCACTCATAGCCTGTAAATGCTCTTATTGTGAATAGGCTTTTAGAAGGATGCTGATTCATGCCCCTATGTCTTGTCCTTGTCCCCTCATTCATAGGAAGTAAGTGCTCTGATTGTAAATAAGCACTTAGATGAATACTGATTCATGTCTATCTGTCTTACTCTTCTTCTCTTATTCATAGCAAGTAAGTACTTTGAGGATAAGTGAGTTGTTGGAAGGTACTGATTCATGCAACTCTTTTATGCTCTTGTCCTCTCATTCATAGCTTGTAAGTGATCTGATTTTGAGTGGGTTCTCAGAAGGATGCTGATGCAATTCCCTCTGATTTGTCCTTATACTCTCATTAATAGCTTGTAAGTGTTCTGACTATGAATAGGCATTCAGAGGGATGCTAATGCATGTCCCTCTGCTTTGTCCTTGCTCTCTTATTCATAGCTTGTAAATGTTTTAATTATAAACAGGCTTTGGGAAGGATGTTGATCTATGTCCCTTTATCTTCCCTTGGTGTCTCATTTATAGCGAGTAAGTGTGCTAATTATAAATGAGTATTCAGAATAATACTGATCCACATACCTCTATCTTGCTCTTGTCTGCTTATTCATAGAAAGTAAGTGCTTCAATTATGAATGGGCTTTTGAAATAATATTAATTTATGTCTGGTTCATTCTTGTCCTCTTATTCATAGCGAGTAAGTGTTCTGATGGTGAATTGACTTTGAGAAAGACACTGATCCATAGTTCTCTTTCTCTATCTTGTCCTTGTTCTCTTATTCATAGCGAGTAAGTATTTTGATTATGAATTGGCTTCTAAAGGGTATAAATTCATGCTATTTTGTCTTGCCTATGTCCTTTCATTGACAGTTTGTAAGTGCTCTGATTATGAATGAGTTTTCAAAAAGATGTTGACCCATGGCTGTCTATCTTGCCTTTGTCCTCTCACCTATAGTTTGTAAGTACTTACTAGCAGATTATAAATGGGCTTTAAATAAGACACTTAACCATGCTCCTCTGTCTTGGCCTCTCTTTTATTGATAGGAAGTAAGTACTCTGATTTTTGAACAATAGGTTCTCATACTAAGGATGCTGATCTATATTTCCTTGTCTTGCTCTTGTCCTTGTATTTTTAGCGAGTATGTCCTCCAAGTCTGATTGTAAATGGGCTTTCAGAAGGATACTAATCCATATGCCTCTGCCTTGTCCTTGTTCTTTCATTCTTAGCTTGCAAGTGCTTTGATTATGAATGGGCTGTCAGAGGGGAACTGATCCATGTTCTTCTGTCTTCCCTCTATCCTCTCACTTATAGCCAGTAAGTGCACCAATTGTTAATGGGCTTTGAGGAGCATGCTGATCTATGCTTCTCTATCCTGTCTCTGTCCTCTTACTCATAGCAAGTAAGTGCTCTAATTGTGAATGGGCTTTGAGAAAAATGCTAAATCATGTTTCCCTATCCTACTCTTGTCTTCTCATTCATAGGGAGTAAGTGTTCTAGTTGTAACTGGGCTTTCAGTGTCAGAGTGATGTTGACTCATGTCTCCTTGTCTTCTCCTTGTCCTCTTATTCACTGGTGTAGGAAGTGAGTACTCTCATTGTGAATAAGCTTTCAGAAGAATCATACTAATCCATGTCTCTCTGTCTTGCTCTTATCCTTTTATTCATAGGAGGTAAGTGCTCTGCTTGTGAATCAGCTTTTAGAAAGATACTGATCCATACTTCTCTATCTTGTCCTTGTCCTGTGATTCATAGCTTGTAAGTGCTCTAACTGTGAATGGGATTTGAGAAGAATACTAACCCCTGCCTCTTTGTTTTGTTTTTTGTTCTCTCATTTATAGCTTGTAAGTACTATGATTGTAAATAGGCATTGAGATGCTGATCTATGTCCCTCTGTCTTACCTTTGTTCTCTTGTTTTTAGCTTGTGGGTGCTGACTGTGAATGGGCAGTCAAAAAAATACTAATCCATGACCTTCTGTTATTCTCTCATTTACAGGAAGTAAGTGCTCTAATTGTAAATGTGCTTTAGAAGAGGTGCTGATCTATGTTCCTCTATCATGTCCTTGTCCTGTTGCTCATAGTTTGTAGGTGCTCTAATGGTGAATGGGCTTCAAGTAGGATACTAATCTATGTCTCTCTGTTCTACTCTTTTTCTCTCATTTACAGGAAGTAAGTACTCTAACTATGAATAGAATTTGAGAAGGAGACTGACTGATGCACCTTGTCTTATCCTTGTCTTTTCATACATCATAATAGCGAGTAAGTACTCTAATTGTAAATAGGTACTCAAGAAAAATACTAATCCATGTCTCTGTCTTGTTCTTGTCCTCTTATTTATAGGAAGTAAGTGTTCTAATTGTAAATAAGCTTTTAAAAGGATACTAATTCATACTTCTCTGTCTTCTCCTTGTCCTCTCATTCATAGGAAGTGAGGGTTCCAATTATAAACAGACTTTCAATAAGAAGGATTCTGATTTATATCTCTCTATCTTATCTTTGTCCTCTTATTCATAGCGAGTAAGTACTCTAGTTATACATAAGTGTGCTTTTGGAATGATACTAATCCATCTCTCTTCATCTTGTCTTTATCCTCTCCTTTATAGCAAGTAAGTACTCTTATTGTGAGTGATCTTTAAGAAGAATACTGATTTATGCCTCTTCATTTTTCTCTTATCCTCTCACTCATAGCTTGTAAGTGCTTTGATTGTAAACAAGCATTGAGAGGAATACTAATTTATATCCATTTGTCTTGTTCCTTTCTCTCACTCACAGCAAGTCAGTGCTTTGACTATGAAGTACTCAGAAGAATATTAATCATGCCCTTTTGTCTTTTGCTTTTACTTCCATTTATAGCGGGTATGTGTTTTAATTATAAAAGAGACTTGAGAAGTTTATTAATTTTTGGCCCACTATCTTGTCCTTGTTCTCCCATTGATAGGAAGTGAGTTCTCTGATTATAATTAGACTTTTATAAGGATATCAGCTCATGTCTACC
Source organism: Tylopilus cf. pernanus (assembly GCA_038090575.1). Classification (NCBI taxonomy): domain Eukaryota; kingdom Fungi; phylum Basidiomycota; class Agaricomycetes; order Boletales; family Boletaceae; genus Tylopilus; species Tylopilus cf. pernanus. Next base: position 5,393 of record JBBPMZ010000471.1, on the reverse strand, counting down.
TGTCTTGTCCTTTTCCTCTATTCATAGAGAGTGGGTACTCTGGTTGTGAATGGGCTTTCAGGAGAATTCTGACCCATATCTTTCTGTCTCACTTTTATCCTGTGATTCATAGCAAGTAAGTACTTTGATTGTGAATTGGCTGAAGAATACTGATGCATCCCCTTTTTCTTTGTCCTTATTCCTATTAACAGGAAGCAAGTGCTTTGATTATGAATAGGCTTTAATAGTATGCTAATCCATGTCTCTTTGTTTTGCCCTTGTCCTCTTATTCATAGCTTGTAAGTGCTTTGATTGTGCATAGACTTTGGAACTATACTGATCCATACTCCTCTATCTTGCCCTTGTCCTCTTATTCATAGGATGTGAATGATCTGATTGTCAATGGGCTTTCAGAATGATGCTGATCCATGCCCTTCTGTTTACTCTTGTCCTCTTATTTGTAGAGAGTAAGTGCTCTGATTGTCAGTCAAGTTTTAGAAGAATAGTGATTTATATATGCCCCCTTTATCTTGTCCTTGTTCTATTATTCATAGCTTGTAAGTTCTTTAATTGTGAATGGGCTTTTAGAAGCTAATTCATGTCTCATTCTCTCATTCATGTATAGCTTGTAAGTGCTCTTATTATAAATAGGCTCTTAGAAGACTCCTAATCTAACTCTTTTTTGTCTCATTCTTGTCCTCTTACTTGTAGTGAGTAAGTGCTCTGATTGTAGATGGACTTTGAGAAGGATACTAAGCTATGTTACTCCATCTTGCTCTTTTCTCTCATTCACAGCAAGTAGGTGCTCTGATTGTGAATGAGTTTTTTTAAAGAATACTAATCCATATCCCTTTGTGTTTTCCTTGTTTCTCATTCATAGCGAGTAAGCGCTCTGGTTATGAATAGACACCCTGAAGGATGTTGATCCATGCCTTCCTATCTCATGTCCTCTCATTCATAGCAAGTAAGTACTTTGACTATGTATGGGCTTTGAGAAGGATATTGATCTATGCCCCTCTATCTTGCCTTTGTCTCTAATTTATAGCAAGTAAATGCTTTGGTTATGAATATGCTTTCAATGAGAAGGATACTGATCCATGCCCCTCTATCTTATACTTGTCCTCTTATTCATAGCTTGTAGGTTCTTTTATTATAAATACACTCTGATAATAGTGCTAATCCATGTCCCTTTGTCCTGCCCCTATCCTCTCACTCATAGCTTGTAAGTGCTCCAATTTGAATGGGCTTTGAGAAGAATACTAATGTATGTCCCTATCTTTCTCTTATCCCTTCATAGGATGTAAGTTCTCTACTTGTAAATGGACTTTTAGGGGGTGCTAATCAATACCCCTCTATCTTACCCTTATTCTCTCATTCATAGGAAGTGAGTGTTCTAATTGTGAATAGGCTTTAAGTAGAATGCTAATCCATTTTTTTCTTTCTTGCTCTTGTTCTCTATTCATAGCTTGTAAGTGCTCTAATTACAAATGAACTTTCAGAGGCATACTGATGCATGCTCCTCTATCTTGTCCTTGTCCTCTCATTTATAGCTTGTAAGTGTTCACACTATCAATAGACTTTTACAAAGATACTAATCCATGCTGTCCTTCCCTTTTCATCTCATTCATAGCAAGTAAGTCCCTTGATTGTGAATAAGCTTTGAAAGGATATTGATTGATGTCCTTTGATAATCTTCCTCTTGTTCACTTATTTATAGCTTGTAAGTGCTCTAATTGTCAATAGAACTTCCAAAGGATACCAATTCATGCTCCTCTATCTTACTATGACCCTTCTATTATAAGCTTGTATGTATATATGGCATTTTATATTTGAAGAATACTGATATCTCCAACTTAGGATGTAAGCTTTTATATGTCTGGTACTCAGGGACTTGGACTCTGACATGTCATAATATGACATTCCTTTTCCACTGAATCACCCCAATTAGCCTGTATTAGTGAATTTATTTCTATTTTTAATCTTTTCTTACTATTTCCTTTGCAGAGTGTTTGTGATATTTATATTTTCTACCCTACAAAATATTGACTTCACATGTTCAGATCATGATTTCTTCTACTGTATGTTGATTTATCCTTTTCTTTCTGCTATTTTTCTTCATTCATACTGTCATCAGACCCTAGACCCTTCAAGCACAAAATATCACCCAAAATCTACTAGTATGGTTGGTACATTGATAATGACATTATTCCCATCTCATGTATTATTGAATGTACTTTAGACTTCATCACAAAGCATTGCATGGCACAAGACACTCCATCTAGGCATTGGTTGGTTTTTCTTCTTTTTTCTAAAATATGAATGATTGCACTCAGTACATGTAGACTTTCTTATTATCCTGGAACATTCCTTCTTTCTACACCAACAAGGTGTTGAGAACCCAATCACAGTAACAGCTCGACTATATCAAACATCTGGCATGCATAATATTGTCAAGAATGCTGTCTTTGAGCTTATTTCTCAATGTCATAATGTCATTGACAATAGAAAGAAAATGAAACAGGTTATCATGCAAGTTGTTTCCCAAAACCTGATCTGTAAGTCACTAATCATTTTGGCCATCATTTTAAACATATTTTGAACATTTCATAGCTAAAAATATCACAATGTGAATTTAATAGTAGGATTCACAATGCAACAAGATTAAGAATGTCTCATTATGCTACTAGTAGTTTTTTTCTTTTGTCATATGACCTCTGATTTTTTTGTTTCTATTCTTTCCTTTGTACTTGCTCTGCTCATATAATTCTTGTTGACTTGCACATATTCCACAAACTTGAATACTATATGTTCCCTTGTCAAATTCAGTTTCCCCAAAGTACATACACATTTTATGATGATTCTATTGTGAAGTTTTCATCTGCATCTCCTGTGTATCATTTAATATTAATATCCACTACATCAGTCTATGTGACCTTGACTGATCTTTGATTGCTCAAGTTCCTGACATCTATTAAAACTTGAGGCAAAAACACAAAGATAATATAACACAAATCTCCCTGGGATCTGTAGCACATAGCTTGTATCACATAACTGAAATACCCCATGGAGCCTGAATGTGAGCATAGGACCCTTTTTATCATACTTATTTCCCATTGACCAACTCATATCAAGGACTCTATCACTAGCAGTCATTATGAACAGCAGTATCATGGTAAAATGAGGCAATTTTAGGACTGAGAACATATATGGTTATAGCCCCTTGTGGCATTGATTGAATGAAAGACTTCAACCCAGGAAACTTATGTTTTGAAAGAATTTACTCTCAATAGTAATACATGGTAACTAAATACACTGTGACCCTCAAACTTGAAAGGCATGAAGATATTTACAGTGACAGATGTAGAGGAACCACACAAAAACAAGCACAGAAATGCTCAAAGAGGTACTTGGATGGTCAGAGTCAATACTATAGTACTACCATATGCAGAGATCCTTCATGTATTGAATTGTATACATGAGACAAACTTGTATACCTGAAAAAGCACTCATTTAGAGGAAGGTAGTTGAAATAAGAACATAACTCAAAGTTAATCTAACTCACTAGCAAACCCTGCAAAGTATTACCAATGGTATGGAACACTATAGGAATAGAAGCATGAGTTCAGGGCAGACAAAAAGAGCCTGGGACCCAAATGATGAAATGGAGATAAACCAGGATTGAGGCTTTGACTCATTCTGAGTCAAGTTGGAAGTGCTTGGTTTAGCAATCTCAAAGGCTGAAACTATGAAATGTTCAACAGTTGTGTCAAGATATTCAAGCAATATGAAGCAACAGTCTTGAATAGTATGAAGGGGCATACTAGTAATCATTGAAAAAGACTGGGAGTGGAGTACTTGCAAGCCTTCTTGAACAGACATTAAGAGGATGTTCAAGTTCAGCTAAGGCTGACTACTCAGCAGCTTGCTTGACTTGGAGACAGATGTTTGAGTCATGGTTATGTCTAGTCAAAAATATAACAGGTATTAGAATAAGTCAGACAAACAACACCTAGCCATCACTTGAAAAAATAAACAAACCTTGGAAAACACAGTAAGGAACCTTGACCAGAAAATTTGGGAACCATTGCAACCTATTGCTTTATAGTAAGTTATTAGTAACACTGAACAACAGCCCCAGTGAACAACAAAGTCTAAAAGGCACACAGCAAAAACAACAACAAACCTATATTCAAATTTCCATGCCTATATTTCTAGAGTACCTTTAAATGAGGGTGAGTGAACACAGGAGAGGAGAGGTCAGGGAATGGGGTTTAGAGATCAGCAAGGAAATTTACCAGCATCAGCAAATAAACCCATGGGCCACTGGCATCTGTCTGTTGGCTACTACCACACCTCAGAAGCACTGTAAATGGTAGACTTAGCCATGGCCCTAGGAAGGGGGAATTGTGAACAGGAACAGACAGGAGTATGAGGTAGTGAGCAAGTACAGGGGTGATATGTAGTCTCATAGATGGCAGGGATTGGGTTCATTGGAAGCAAAGGTCTAGATTTGTCGACAATAGAGTACCCTCATGTTTATCTTGTGATGAGGATCATGATGCAGTTTCCTAATTCAACGTCAGTGGCTTGCAACAAGATCCCATGTTTGTGTCACTCAGGTATGTAGCTTTCACCAATCCAGCATCGTGCGGATGGAGTAAACGAGCATATACGAGGGATCTGACGAGACCGTCGTGGTGCAGATTCTATGGCAGCAGTATAAGCAGTTAAAGTGATGTTATACACACTGAGGCATTCAAGCTGGCGGAAAGGACGGCGCCTACACCACACTTTCCCTCCTGTTTCTAACTACTAGAGATGTTCACCTACCCCAGAGTCTCTGAAGTGACAAGCCAGACCAAAGTGGATGGTGTCGACATCTCAAGAACACGAGTAGAGATGAACATTGCAAAAATGGATAAATTCGGCGCGATGAAAAATGACTGTAGTAGAAATTGAAGAGCTTCGAGGGCCCAAGAAGATCGATAGTCTTGCTTGCCCAAGTACGCAATGCAGAGAACTCTTGGGCCACCCATGGGAGACTTATAGACTTCTGATTCTTGGTGATAGATCTGACTCTGTGTGGAAGTAGTGACCGTAGCGAGCTGCGGGTTTCACAGCCTGGGGGCTGTGAAGTCTTTTTTTTCTCACTATTGCCCATCGATATACTTGAGTACCGTAAATAAACGTGTGCAGTTGTGGGACAGGGTCGAATTCTATAATGGACGAGCGCTTAACTGGGTTTGAGGGCAGTCACAGCAGAGCCGAGTTCCGACTTCATTTGTTGGTTTCTCATCTCACTGCCTATAGCACGCCTCGACGCGTGGTCTCCAGCAGACGACGACGACGAAGACAGCGAGGAGAATGTCTGTATCGCTCTCACCGCGCCCCGATGTCGTAGTACTCCCCTCGCT
>JBBPMZ010000470.1:0-13463 GCA_038090575.1 Tylopilus cf. pernanus | reverse complement strand
GACATGTAGAAAAATAAAATACAAAGGCCAAAAGATGAGGTCAGGAAGTTGGTATGTAAGCATGATCATCGGATGAGCTCATCCGCTTAGTGACGCGTGACACGTTAATGTAACAGACTGCGCTTGCCTCCTGACCGCAACCACATCATGACGGATTGGACCCGATATCTGGAAATACCGGAGATACTACTCCAAATTTTTGAAATTGTTCTTGCCACGAGGAGTGGTCGTCCAGACCTCGCAGCATTGGCTAGGACCTGCCGTGCCTTCTCTATCCCAGCTCTTTCAGTCCTTTGGCGCACTCAGGGATCCCTTCACCCTCTCGTGCTTTGTTTCCCTCAAAACATACTCTATTTTAGAGAAGAGCGTTCAAGCTATCAGGCAGAATGCGACTTGGAGCTGTCCGTCCCGATTTTTGTGGTATGGCGCAACGTGCTTGCTCCCTTAGTTTCATATCGATAACTTACCAGAGCCAATGATGTGAAGAAATTTTCCAGGTCACCATCTTTGCAAGACTGGGAGCGGCCGTTGTTCTATGCAAAATTTGTCCGCAACATTACACGGCCCGACATACCTATACCGTCGCAAGTGCCCTCTACATATTACAATCTCCACCCAAGTATGATAGAGACTCTTTTCAACAAATGCCCCGCCCTCCCGTTATTCCCAAACCTTCGGTCCCTCGACCACGGTTGGATTTTCCGTAGTTATCACAATAAATGTACCGAACCTCAGACCGTTTCGGACATAGCGTCCTTACACAAATGGGCGAACCCGACATTACTTAAATGTCTAACTCTCCAGCTCCCAAGTGGTACAAGTACTCACGACATTCGTGCTCTGTTGCGACAAGTGTTTCAGTACTATGTAAACATTGAATCGCTCGAAATCTTCAATCGTGGTAATGTCCTCGTCTTTGATACCGCCGTAGACTCAAAACTGACGTATGCTGTCTAGAGGACGGTTCGGAGGAGGCATACGAATGCATCGCGCCAATTAAATTGCTCCCAAACCTCAGATCACTTTGCGTACGCGATATTTGCGATGCTGGCCATGGTCCTCGGGTTATTGATCCTACTCTGGATGTGCCTATTTTGCTTCCTCTAATGCTTGAACTCGAGCTGTTATGTTTTTCCTGGCCCTCCTCGGCCTTTCGAGCACTGAAAAAAATTCACTCTCCGGGCCTTCAGAAATTGGGCATGGTATTCTACGAAAAGTGGGATCCTATCGAGGTCCCTGTATTCTGGGAATTAATAGTTTCGAACCCCGCATGGCAGGAGTCTCTGCAATGTATCGCGATTGCAGGTTGTGCTTGGTCCAACGAATTCACGACTCTGTTGACCCTCAAGCATCTGCGCTCTGTCACTCTGGATCCCGCACATCTAGATGACAATATGCTCGAAGTCATGGCAAAAACATGGCCAATGCTAGAACGTCTCTCTCTTGAAAGCAACGCCCCTGCCCCTACGTACGTTGATCATGATCCTCCTACCCTGCATGGACTTGTTTCGCTGGCCAAACATTGCCCACATCTTGGTTACCTACAACTCCAACTAAACGCCAACAAGATCCCCCTACTTAAGAAAGGCAACGAGAAGACTCGGACATCAGTTCGCCTCATTGTCCGCTACTTCTCCAATTTGAGCAGTGGAAATCCTAAAGATGTTGCCGAATTTCTTTGGCGTCTCTTCCCGGGGCTCACACTGAAGCTCGAGATCTGGTACGACATGGATATTCCTCTGTGGTGGAAGCCTTGGCAAATTGCCATTCGGGCTATTAATGAATTCCATGATCAATCACCAAAGTTGGAGGCCGCTCTGACATGATATGTTGTTTCGCTGCACCAATTCCTTCTTTGATCTCACTTGTGTATCCTTTAATGCTTATATCGATATGTACGAAACGCCGAATCTTGACAGATATCGGAGATGCTAGGACGGTAGGTCGCTGTGGGTGATCATGAAAAGACTGGTTGAAATTCTGAGCATCAGTGGTCGTAAGGATAACTTCAGGATTGCGGTCCCGCAGGGTAGTTACACTAGCGGTACATGCTTCGAATCAAGTATGTAATCTGCAAGTTTAAGTCGCTCTTCAAGGTCACTGACGCACTCCTACCATTTGGAAGAGGTCCAAGTACGTTCCCGCTAGCCTATGCTACACCTCAGACTCGAGCTGGACCAAGAGTACTTTGTAAGCATGACTTGAAGCTGCTTCTCACCCGGCAAACCAGACTTCCTGGAACCGTCCTTGTACAACTCAAGAATCAAACTGAACGGGGTTAGGAGTTTGAATCGGCGTGACATTATGCTAGAGACATCCCATTGGCGGTTCTCGGAGACGATAAGATTACGCAAGTTGAATTAGCTTCAAATTGTGACACATGTCGTTGACAGAATAAAATTTGTGGCAACTTAATGAGTAAAACATGTACAATGCAGAAACGATAGGAAAGTATCAGATGAGAGGCATCATATGACCTGCACAAACGGTGATAACATGGATAAGGCATGAACAGGAAAAGAACGTGACCACCTCGTACATACAGTTGTGCCTTTAAACCGACATAACCCATTTCAAAGAGTGATCTCCCCATTCCCGGACCGAACTCGTCTTGAGACTACCGCAAGGCGGGTGAATTAATCTGCTTTGTCTACGATACACGGCCGGAAGCAAATGAGCCATGTAGGGAGTGAGACTGTCATTCTATATAGGTGTGACCAATGCTAATCCGATGCACTCAACCATGCAAAACAAGCTGAAGGAATGCATGCTTACTGTCGCGGGAACCACCATTTCCCCGCTGCACGACGGTTCAGGTTCAGGTGGATGATCTGATTGCTGCACTTGATGAGGTTCCTTCATGGGGCGATCCACCCATCAAAATAGAAACACCCACAAAGTTTAATCGATATTTATGTGTTAGACCAAGACCTCTCGCAAGGGCCGAGGAGTGGAAAGACGGTGCCGTACCGGCGCATTCAGGGGGAATGGCAGTCTATGATGAACGAGATTCGCCACCAAGGACTCTCGCAGTTTCTCTTGCCACCGCGCTTCGACGACCAAGCCACGAGACATGAACCCGTCAGATAATAATCGTCTATGCAAACATATGGTTGTAATGCTGTAATCGTCCTCATCGATCGATCTTGTCTGCCACTTCTCGGAGTCCGTCTAGAATTCTCACGCATATCTAGCAACGATAGTAGCATGAATTGCTATGAGCTGGGAGACCAGACAACGGATGTCTGGGTGGTGGCCGAGTTGATGGACGCATCATGCCAACACTAGTACTGTGAAGAGAAGTTGACACTACATAGGGGAACGTGGGAAAGCAGGCCACGAACACGTGCGTACCTGTCGGAGTTTTAATCTTGTATGCCCCAAACGATTCCGCCTAAAACTTTAATTGAAATTGGTTCGATCGTTTCTTGCCGGCCAGGCTACTCGTTCGAAATCTACTTCTTCGTACATCAGATCCAGTGGATGCAATGCGACAGAAGAAGTGTTGAAATGGACAGAAATCGTGGAACTTACTACCATCACTTGGCGTCGTCGTTCTCGACATAGCCGCACTGTGACATTGTTCCGGCACCCACGCTCACAGGTTTGCCCTCTTCCTTTCGCATCGTTTATCATGTCCCACTTCACACTGACATCCCCTCACAACGACGTACCCTTGTTTCGCAGGTCCATCTTCACCCATATCCTCGGAACCACCACCGAAGCACCGCACCTTGTCGGAGGCTTTCCTGCCTCCTCACCTGCGTTCATCGACGCAACCACTGGCACCGTCCTTACACGTGGTGCACTTCGCTCATTTGCCCTCCAGTTTGCGTACTCCCTCCACAACCTCCCTGCCCCCCTTACACAACCTCTCACGTCCCCACACACCATCCTCATATTTTCCCCTAATAATATTGTTTGGCCCATTCTTTTACACGGCACTGCCGCCGCAGGTTTCCGTGCTACGCTTGCAAGCAGCTCCTGCACCCCCACTGAGCTCGCTTATCAGTATACTGATGCAGGTGCCCACCTCATTTTTACCCATCCCACGCTCGTCCACGTTGTCCAAGATGCTCTCAAGTCCATTGGCTGCACCGAGCACGACATTCTCAGCAGAATTGTGGTAGTGACGTCCCACTGGCTCACAGGCGTGACGGACCCTGGATCCACTGGGAATACGCAACTTGTGCGGCTGGACGCCTTTCTTGGCCGCGGTGCGCTCCCCAAAGAGGTCAACTTTGATGGGGAACGGTCGAACGATACACTCTACCTCTGTTATTCGTCTGGTACGACTGGCAAACCTAAGGGCGTCGAGACGACCCACCACAATCTCACCTCCGTTATCGATATTCTCAAGCCGATGTGGCCAACAATGACACCGTGTCTGACACCATCATTGCCCAAGGCTGGAAATGGGGCACGGCCCGACGTATTTTTGGGATCAGTGCCATGTTATCACATCTATGGCGCGTTCAAGTTGCTGATCTTTCCCCTTTCGTTGGGTACACCGGCAATAATCATGTCCGGTTTCGATCCAGAGCGCTTTTGTCAGGCTGTGGAACAACATGGTGCGACGATTGGCCTTGTCGTCCCCCCCATGCTAGTTGTCCTTGCACGCCACAATGGTGCGTGGTCTTCGTATTTATTTTCACGCGCTAAAGTTTCTGCTTGCAGCTATCGAAAAATATGACATGACTTCGATCCAATTTCTCCTTTCCGCTGCTGCGCCGCTCGGGCCCGAGATCGTGGCAACGATTCAAAATCGTCTTAGAAAAGTTGGTGCTGATGTCGTTGTCACTCAGGGTATGATGACTGTCTCCCACGTTTGCCCTGACTAACCAGCCATTCCGTCAGCGTATGGTATGACAGAAACATCTCCGACAGTGACGTTCCTACATCCAGATGATGCTAACGCACGTATTGGCTCCGTTGGTCGCATATTACCCAACCTCAAGGTCCGATTGGTTCGAGAAGATGCGGGAGAGGTGAGTGTGACAGTGATGCTATGTCGAGATCTCGGTTATTGACGGAAGTGTACCCACAGGTGATCACCGATATTGAGGGCGCGGGTGAGATATGGGTTCAAGGTCCCACGATAATGAAGGTACGTCTCATGTGCTGTTTACGCCTTCCTTGGCGTGTTTGCTAATATGAGGTATTTGATTAGGGATATCTGAATAATCCCAATGCGACCTCGTCAGCAATTACACCAGACGGGTGGTTCAAGACCGGAGATGTTGCGGTTTGTGACGCGGAGGGATTCCTTACGATCGTCGACAGACGGAAGGAGCTCATCAAGTACAAGGTTAGTTGATCGAATCCGCGACGCACCCTAGTTGATATTTACTTTACTTTTTTGACAGGGCTTCCAAGGCAAGCTTACTTTTGCGAGATTGACCCTTTCCTGATACTCACGAACCTTGGGAACAGTGCCCCCCGCGGAGCTCGAGGCGCTACTTCTTCAGCACCCTGACGTCGCTGACTGTGCTGTCATTGGCATAGAAAGCAAAGAAGAGGCAACAGAGTTACCACGGTCGGTCAAACGATCTTTTCATCTATGCATGTTTACCTGAACACTCTTTCAGCGCATACATTGTGCCCGCGCGCCCGGTTGCACCGCCAGAGGTGGTTCCCTTTGCGCTCGAGGTGCAAGCATGGGCAGCGAGCCGGACGGCGCCGCACAAAAAGCTACGGGGTGGTATCGTCGTTGTAGATCAGATTCCTAAAAGGTACGGCGTGTAGGACACTGTTACATCCGAAAAAGGTGCTGATATCGTGTATTCTTGTTAGTGCTTCGGGAAAGATTTTACGACGGGAGTTGCGTGAGAGAGGGAAGGGTGAGTTGGGGCATGGACAGGTGAAGCTACGGTCAAAGTTGTAGAGCAAAAGATGCAGGGGGCGGACCTGGTTGTATGCCAGTAGTTCGTCGATATCTGACCTAGAGACAACTGTTCAATACCCTGGAACATAGTCGCCGAGGTAGAGCCCTGTACTGCATACAATGAAGGCTAGTGTATATACATGATCGGTTTAGACATGCTCGGTCATACTTCCTTCAGCAACGGGAATCGATCATAACCAGATGATGTGAACCTTTTCGCACTGAGCCCCTTCCCAGCTTCCTTTGCCGCCCCCGCTAAGGTGACCAGTCTACTAACGACCGTCGACCGACCTCTGTCCCGGACCCCCGCCATCGTTCAGTCACTTCAGTGAGCCTCAAACTTGAGCGCTTGAGCTTATGTAACTTCAGAGCGCCACCTGACCTCACTTCCGCAATTTCTTTCCAGGTCAAATTAATCCGTCAGGTTTCGAACGCCTGTGCGGCTTGAATGCATTCTGCTTGCAACACTTGTACTAGTTCTGACTCAGTTCCAGTCCCTCCGCACATTAACCAAGTCCACGCGGCGACCCCAAGAGACTTGGATGACCCTGCCAATTCTACTTTAATGCTCATGTCCATCAATTCTTAGGTCAGTGTCACTCATCGTCTGAAACAATCTAAACGGCGTATATACATCACGGTATGACTTCTGACAGCCTCTTCACTACAATTGAGAAGTTCACTCTGGACACAATTCCGTTTGGGTGGATCATGTTTGTACGTAGATCCATGCTCCGATACTGAAACATCTTCAAATATTGGTTTTTCTCCATGATCCATAGCGTCATCACCATCTAGAGGAGTATACTTTTGCTGTCGATACTCGCACTCTTCAACATAACACGGTCGAGGTGTGGGGTCCGCATAGGTGCAGGTTTCAAGATATAACCAAACTCGAGCACTAATCTATACTTACGCGTGTCTCCAATAAGTAGCCCATTTACAGCGATTATAAGCCTGAGACTCAGGCCGGCCCCGGCAGGCTGTAACACCGGCAAATTCATCATACCATGCGGATGCAGTCTTGCGATTCTGGAGCGATATCAGGAACGATCACAGTAACCTCACTCTCCCGCATGATGTATATTCCGCAGAATTTGAATGGCCATACAAACAGATATGTGCTGCGGATGTATCTATATCTCCATTGGCCCCGGCTTCAGAAACCCGAACAAACACGGGGTTTCAGTGTCCATATTCTATTTAACGGCGAATATATCAAGGTGTTCTTCAGTTTTTGACTTGTGTTCTGCTTTTATCCGTCATGTCCCTGGCCGACACTGCAGCAGCCATCGACGGCGCGTTCTCCAGCATCCCGATCATGTGAGTCCAACAACTTACACAAAGTGATGACGCGTCTTGACTATGGTGTAGAGATTTGGGAAAGTGCGATACGTCAGAAGGACGGTTGGCCACAGCATACGAAATCCGAGATGCATGCATGAGGGTTGGTTTCTTCTACAGTGTGTACTTCACCATTGCCAAACGCATCGTGAGATGGCCCACTCATCTACGTCGTCCATTCACAGTACGAAACCATGGCATTCCGCAAAGCTATTTGGACAGTATTTTATCTGCGATGGAACGATTTTTCGGCCTTCCGATGGAGACAAAAATGAAGGCAAGTGTTTGAGTGAACCGTGCATAGTTTCGCATTCTAAGTCTATGACACGAAGCTGCACTCCAAGGCTGCTACTGATTTTAAAGGATACAACGCGCCCCTCGACAAAAATATCGATTCAGCTCACAATCGTCAAGGAGACTTTAACGAAGGCTTCGACATGGGATGGGAAGAAATTGAGGCGATGGGAAACAGCGATCAGAGGGTGAATGGTGATCTGAAAGCAAGTGGAAACGTATGGCCTCAGGATGACTGCCCAGGTTTCAGAGAAGCCTGCCTTGAATACTAGTAACTGACCCAAAGCACGACTTGGTTCTGGTTTCTGATAGTCTTTGCTTTTTTCTAGTCATGCAGCAATGAAAGTTGGCAAACTTTTGTACGCACTTTTTGCTCTGGCTCTCGAACTCCCCGAGACGTATTTTGATGACAAGGTAAGTGACTCCGTTATGATATTTGCCAGGTGATTCATCCACAACTTCTAGACTCGGAATTCCGCCGCGAGAATGAAAGTGATACATTACCCATCACGAGATGAACACCCCGAGATTTATAATGATACTCCAGGTGTTGGGGCCCATACTGAGTACTTGTTCTTTCCCCTACCGTCACTCTTACGCTTATTCGCACGTTTCACGCAGCTTCAAGGTCAGAAAACAATCAGACAGAACTCTCAGACACTGTTGCTAGACATTGACTCTGTATCCAACAGTGTTTCACCATCCTGTGGCAACAGCCCGACGTCGAGGGGCTCCAACTCAAGGATTCGAAGGGACGGTGGATTGATGCACCGGCCATCAGGGACACACTGGTCGTCAAGTAAGCTACGCTTTCTGTATCTGTGGGTCTGTATCATGACGTCCACGCTAGCATCGGTGATCAACTCGCGCTATGGACAAGTGAGCAGCCCCTGTTGTCGCAATATGAAGAACGCTGAAGCTTAATTGTGATAGACGACGTCTTCAAGTCTACCATCCATCGGGTCGTTAATAAGACAGGCAAGGAACGATATTCGATCCCCATGTTTATTGGCACAGACTACGACGTGAACATCGAAGTGCGTGACCTTTTAACGGAACCCCACAATCTCAAGTGATTTATTGTAGCCCATCCCGAGCTGTGTGTCTGCAGAAAGACCAGCAAAGTTCACTTCTGTCAATGCCGGAGAGTTCTTCAAGAGACGGCTCGCCGAAGCGTTTCGTGCAGCGTAAATAGCCGATTGCATCGTGTATTACTGGTACGAAGTCACCTGTAGTTGCACCTCGCTTGGAGATACAATGCGGACCTTGAGGAACACAGGAACCTATCAATCCGAAGATTTTTGAACGCCATGCATACAAGTTGTAATCAAATGTCCCAACTCTGCGATATTTGCTTTCCCCCACCATGCCTCCTTCGACCTCGGTCCCCTTGACCCCCGATTCATTCGTCGCGACAGAAACGTCCCGGAGTGTGAGTACCTGATGGGTCATGGAAACAGTTGAATAGTGTCATCTCATTTTGTAACAACCTCACTTCTCGCAAGCCAATCATGGTGACTCTTGGAATGACTCTTCCATTAATCTGTAAATAAACCGAGTCAGCCTTTGAGGTTCGTACACGGCCTTGAGCTATCACAAGCACATGATCACCACTGGCATGACCTTCTCATGCTCCTACTATGGCGGTTTCGCCGACGCCATTGGGAAATGGGGCATTGTAAACGCCTGCTCGTATCGCACCAGATCCTCACCTGCGTTAAGTGCTAAGCATTTCTCGACAAGCCCATACCACTTTTCGTGCCAACCAACGATCAGCCCTTGCGTTGATTGTAGTAACTTGTACCATCCCAGGACACTGCAATTGGTTGTACCGTTGGTGCTTGCAGGTTCAAACTAGTAAGCGAACGTTTGAATTTGCAAGTCCGTGTTTTCTGCCGATATGAATTGTGTTATGTTGAATCCAGTCCATTTCCGAGTCCGATGCGATCCTTGGACCATTTTGCTGCCTGAGAAGGAAGACCCATACGTGTTTCACCCGGGCGTTTCCGGCGAGCGCTTGTTGGGTTCCAACTTGTCTTTCTTGTCCACTGCCACCGAGGAAGGTGGGGCAGCACAATTACACACAACCACCGCGTCAGTATATCCGAGTCACTACTACTTGTCCGAGTCGGTCCCGTGTCGTATCGGTATGCGTAAGTGTAGCAGGACAACCGGTCACACTAACATTCAGGGTTGATATTGACATTCTTGATTTGCACACAACATGTTACATAGATGAGTCGATGATGACCGGACTGTGCGAATGAATCCTTCTTCAGCACAACTGTGATAGAATGTTGACAGTCGCCTGTCCCGCCGGCGGCCGCAGGTGTACTCACCTCACGTTACCCAGGGGATCAAACAGGGACTCGTGTCTAGTCGTACAGACGTCAATCAGGAACGGGGTATCTCGGTTGAGACCGGACAAGACCAATACCTCTTCTAGACGTTCCAAAGAAGCATGTGTCGCAGCACACGTTATCCAACGTGAGATACTGTGCTGGCGAAAGCCCTCATCCGTGACCAATACGTGGCATCTCTTACAGGTGAGGGTCTGGTTTATATCGCGCATATTCTGACCTGCAACCTCTCTACTACCATCAACACTCCTCTCAGACCCACGCCCCGATTGATACTTGACTGATCCGCATCCAAGTCACTATGTCTTTGGCAGAAACTGCGGCAAACATTGACGGCGCATTTTCCAGCATCCCTGTTATGTGAGGCCAGCCGATAATTAAACACTCCTCTGACTAGCTTTTGTGTCGCAGAGACCTCAGTAAATGTGACACTCCAGAAGGACGATTGGAAACAGCATACAAAGTCCGAGATGCGTGCATGAGAGTCGGATTCTTTTACGGTACATTCTTGTCTGTATCGAAAACGTTCTTGGGCGGTCTCGCTCATGCTAATGACCGCCAAACTCCGCAGTACGAAACCATGGAATTCCTCAGATCTATCTGAGTGATGTATTAGACGCAATGCGGAGGTTCTTCGATCTCCCAATGGCGACGAAAATGAAGGTAGGGGATGTAAAATGACTTGGAATTCCCTTCGATCGATTTGCACGCAGTTGCATCACAAGATCGTTGCTAACTTCAAGGGATACACACCGCCCCTCGATGGCAACATCGACTTTGACAATGAGATAGGAGACTTTCACGAGGGCTTTGACTTTGGATTTGAAGAAGTCGAGGGAGGAGCAAATAGCGAGGCGCGCTCTTATGACGGCGCAATGGCGGGCGGAAATGTGTGGCCCCAGGAAGATTGCCCGGGGTTCAGGGAAGCTTGCCTCGAGTACTAGTGCGTTCATCCAGTCGAGTGCATATTTGTTCGGATCTCTCATCCTTTGCTTTCTAGTCACGCAGCGATGAAGGTCGGCAAAGTTTTATACCCACTTTTTGCTTTGGCGCTCGAATTACCTGAAACATATTTCGATGACAAGGTAGGTTCGGTTCCTTGAGACCACCAGTATTAATGACGAGCCGGCTCATCAATGGCTTCCAGACGAAGAATTCCGCCGCAGTCATGAGGGTGCTGCATTACCCGTCACGAAATGAACACCCGGACCTTCCAGATGGTACTCCCGGCATCGGGGCCCACTCCGAGTACTTGCTATATTCTTTTCTCGCCTCTTCCCTCTGCTCACCTTCTTGATCCTCCGTAGCTTCAAGGTCAGAACATGATTGAAACCTGTTTCAAGGAATTGACTCCAAACGTCTTGCCTTCCATTTTCAGTGTTTCACCGTTCTGTGGCAGCTACCAGACGTCCAGGGGCTTCAAATCATGAACTCGGACAAGAAGTGGATCAATGCACCTGCCATGGAAGATACGCTTGTTGTCAAGTATACCATACTTGTTACGTCGCGTTATTCTGTACTCACGCCATCCATTTTAGCATCGGCGACCAACTGGCTTTGTGGACCAGTGAGAGCATATTATTCCTTACGCAATCCAAAGGATACTGAACCCTTCATCCGATAGATGACGTCTTCAAGTCCACCGTCCATCGCGCCATAATTAATAAGAGCGGCACGGAAAGGTTCTCTATCCCCATTTTTTTCGGTACAGATTACCACGTCAACATCGAGGTCTGTGTGTTTCTCAAGACAGTGAAGCATCACACAGATTAATTTATACCTTTATTATAGCCCATCCCAAGTTGTGTGTCTGCCGACAGGCCGTCGAAATTCACTTCTATCAATGCCGGAGAGTATGTCAAGAGACGGCTTACGGAATCCTATTATAGCGCTTAGGCTTCCCGACCATTCTGGTACGGTTTGGGTAGCAAGACGGTGTGACGCGGCTCTGCTGATAGGCCAATCTGGACGATAAGAACTGGACGTTCTGATTTGACAACCATTGAATTTGTATGAGACATGCATGTTGCGGCCTCAAAAACTAGCATTGAAGAGGACACTTGATACATGGCGTGTGTGGCACTTCAGAATCTCAACTAACGTAACAAATTGATCCAACGAGCCGTACCACGAGAAGATTCAATCTGTTAAAGGATTGAGAAGCCAATTTAAAGCCTGAGAAGTGCATTATGCACGCACTGGGGTGACCTGAACGAACCTTGCACGGTGTCGCGTGACTCGGAGAGCAGCACTTCAAAGACGGAATTCAAAGTTGATGCACAGATTTCACGCCGAGACCGGCAGTGGCAACTTCGAGGTCATGTCCGCTGATGGGTCACCTTCTTTAGAGGTCACAACGTCCATCTCTCCGCCATGAGGTGCACAAGTCCTCCCCGAGACCAAAACATATCATTTAGAAGTCAAAAACCGTGCTATGTGCGTGCACCGTTGTCTGGATGGGCTTCGTCTAGGCTGAGTTATGTCCCAGCTATTTTCGTACTGGAATATATGGAATTCATTTGTCCAAAAGGTGGCGTGACTTGAAGTAGCGAAAGAAGGGTCAGAATGCGCATCCGAGTTATTGCGAATTGTAAACATTCAGTCTACGTACAAGTAACAAATGTTACATAACAGTACACATGAACTAAGTCTAATACAGTTTAATATTTCCTCGGCAGCTCAAGGAAGTGCAAGCCAAGCAGCAACCAACTTGGGGTAGTTGGGCGTTCCGAGACCCGTGACAGGATCCCAGCCGACTGACGCATTGTACCCGTTAGTTCCACATCCCGGGTTGTCTCCCGTCGTAATATCGTTGAAAGCACCAGTAAAGGCGGAGGAATAAATCTACGGAAAAGCCTCGTCATGACGTGCAATGGTCACTGGGACGGAACACTAACCGTCGGGTTGATGAATCCGATGGTGGATTTACCAGCTGCGAGACGAGCATCGTTGATCATGGTAAAGATTGCACCGCTAACTGGAGAAGAGCAAGACGTTCCATAAACGAGCTCAAATTCGCCATCAACCTAAGTCGGATGTAAGCTCGACCATCGAGTCAAACAAGAACGAGCAACATACAGCAACGACGTAGTTTGCTCCGTTAGCGGAAATGTCAGGGTAGGCGCGAGACTGTACGTTTGTTCAGCCTCTTTAACTTGGAGCAAAATAAGTACATACCTGCCCGGTGGAATTCCACATGTCGGATGGGTAGTCAGGATAGTAGTTTTCAAGGTAGTATTCAACAGCCGTCTTTTGGTATTCAGGCATGGCAAAGTAGTTGCTCCATCCACCACCAGAGTAAATGACCTCTTCACAAGCTGTTTCAGGCTCGTAAACCGTTGACCCAGGTGGGACCATAGTGGCACCGACAGAAGTGATGTAAGGACAAGTTCCAGGGAAAGTGGGGTTGAACATTGTTCCGTCCAAAGTTTGGGTCCCTGATATCAATGCACACTAAGAACGATATCGGAAAAGAACAAGGAGTGTCATACCGTTAGGGTTCAAGCAGAGACCCCCATTACCGGCAACGCCATAGTCACCTGAGCTATAGAGAATGGTAACACCCATAAGTCCAAGCTTGG